>BSBK01001762.1:37500-105000 GCA_027943335.1 Chamaecyparis obtusa | reverse complement strand
ATTTCATACATAATATATCCATTGCATAATACATAAAATTAATTACATAATCATTACATACTCATCTAATATATCCATGGCATCAAAATCAAATAAACATTTGCATTCACAATCATACATCAATAGACAATGCATCCATAAAAGCATCAAAGGAAATAAACACATCTCATAATAAACACTTGTACACAAGTACAATGACATCAAATCATGTATCTCTGTATATCATCAAACTATCAATGTGCTACAACAAAGTATATCAAGTCATTAGAGCAAATCATCATGTACAATAGCCAAAATGGGGTACAAAAATGGAACATCAAAGTCAGGAGGTTATCTCTCTACCATATCATCAACATTTGGAGGTGGTGGTGGGGGAAGTACATCCTCATCAATGTGTGAAATATGTACACCCTTAGATATGACCATAAACTAGGAAAAGGGCATAACCTACTATGTTGTCAGAATAACTAAACTATATGCCACTACATAATATGCAGCCCTACTAGTCTAATGAGTTGATACTCACTGATGGTGATACTATTTAGCTATTAGTGTAGCTATCCTTTGGTCTCTCTCCTTTATGAGCTCAACTATCTATCTATCCCTCTTTGATAACTTGGTGTAAGCTATGGAAACCTCAAGATGTAAGCCTTGTACATGATCCCAAAGAGAACGAACCACATCTTGTGGAGACCTATGCCTCAAAACCTCCTCATCACTACCCCTAACTACCACCTCAACCTTCACATCCTCAAAAACCCTCTATCTAACCTACCACTCTCCTCCCCATCCTAGTGGATCCCTCTACTCCTCGACACTCTGCACATCTAGTCTCCCACTAGATCCTTCACCACCACTATATCTCCTATGATACTAAGGTACTTCTCTACTATAGCTAGCCCCCACATCTCCCCCTACTAGTCTCTTCCTTATATCTCTCTGATCATGTGGTGGTGGAGGTGGTGGCAGTGTTTCACCCTCATTATCAATCTATGGGTACTACTAGATCTATAAATCAAGGGAAGGGATGCCTGAAAAAATGATCCCTATAATTTGGCACCATGATTGCATCTAATAATACCTCTAAATAGTCCCATCTAACCCTCCTAACCAATTCCAAATCTTATAAAGTGGTCACAGGCACTAATCTCGACCCCTATCTAGATCTAATTTCATCATTAAAATAGGCGTAGGTAATGAACTCCTCTAATACCACCTATTGGCGACCATACTAACATAGCACCTAAGATACTAAAAACCTCTCTAAGACAACATGAGTATGACCTATCAGTGGTTAGGTCATGGATATTTCCCTCTACCGCGCTCACCAATCCACCCACGGGTCTATCCTTAGATATGGTCTCCATGTGACCATGATTATATCATCAATCTGTCACCTCCAGTAGGTGGTCTTCCCCAAGTGGGGCTGCACAATGTAACATATATATCTATAAATAAAGGGATTCCCTATAGTCCTAGCATCATCACACATAGGACAAAAAACAAGTATTTGATCCCAAGTTGAAATATCAAGTATCATGACCCATGTAGCTAAGGTCCTTTCTCTCCAATATACAATCGTATGCAGCTCATGATACATGTGTGCTAAAATATAGAATCCCCACCCTAGCTTTACTGGGCTAGCCAATAAGCTCTCTAATATGGGACTCCATCCACTCTAGAATCCCTATTATCCTCTATTAGGCATAATAAAGAAACCTATGTACCCAGCCATCACACATGCTAGAGGAGACACCTAGCTATACCTAGACATCATTGTATCTCATCCTATCCATCTCTTTAGGATGTCATTATCATAGAATATCCTACAAATGACCAACACCCCAAGAAGATGCAATACCTCATACTCTACTAAGGGACCACCAAAGGGAACATGAAGGATATGATAGACATCCTCTAGGGTCACAGTAATCTCATTTGTGGGTAAATGAAAGGTGTTGTTCTCACAATGGAATCTCTCCATAAGAGTAGTTAACAATTCATGATTAACATGGATATCAAGGATCCCACCTAGCCAAACAAACCCACACTCAGCCAATATACTATGCTCATCCTCCAAAAGGTGTGGCAGTAATCTCGAAGTTGACAGATATGTTATCCTAAACCAAATGTCTGGCAACATCTCCTATAAGAATAGAACAAGCAATTATCAGTAACATGCCAAAATGTTGACCTTTGTACCCTCAAAAAGGATCAATAATTTTTGTACAAGAAAACATAGATAGTGAATTTTACTCATATGAGTATTCTCACAGGCCAGTATGAGTAAAATTCCCCATATGAGAAAACACACAATAGCATATGACTATAAGAGATTTATGGTGTTTATTCATACGAGTTGAGGATACATTTGATATGAGAACTCTTAGCAGCTCATCTGAGTAAGTTTTTGACTAAGTTTACTTGTATGAGCCCTCTCAATGGATCATATGAGAAAATGACACTATTCACTTCAAAATGCCAAAAATGTGCTTAAAATGGAAATAAATTAATCAACTAAGACCGGTTTTTGATGACTTATCATTGGACCATAATTCCTTAGCTTTTTGTGCACTCACTAACACTCGAATTGATGGGTTGCTATTGGAACCACCATTTTTTGCTCAGAGGAGATTTTTGAATTTCAAACTGGAAGAGGTAAAAATGAATTGAAAATGACACTTTTGACCCTTATATATGTTTTTAGACCTATTTTTCAAATTTCCCTTATTGACATGAAATTTTCACCCCTACCTAATTTGACCATCCTAATTCCATTTTTAAAATCAAAATCAAAATCTGACAACATTTCATTGGTTAAAATTATAGTTTAACCTTTTAACCCTATTTTTTGTTGACCACTTATGCAATCAATCCTCTATTCTTCAAATTGGTACTATTTCTCTTTATTCAAGTCATCAATGTGCCAGAATCTTGGTCAACCCTTATCCAAATTTTGGTCAAACCTGGTGAATTGGCCCTCATATCAGTGTTGAATGTACCCTAAACCTCATCAAATCAGATCTAACTCTTTCACTACATCATTTTATCAATTGAAATTCCTTCAGATAAATGGGGAGCCTCACCATATTTTGGTTTTTCCCCCGAGGGGGCATAACCTTAATATCTAGAATTCATTGATCACATCATCAAATATCGAGAATCCTTAAATCAAGCAATCAGAACATCAAATCAAACAAGACATTATCGCTAGCAACATCTCAACTTCATCGCATCACATCAAGTTGATATTCTTCGTTAACATCAAGTCTCTAGGGGCATATCAGTTTCATCACTTCACATGAAACTGGTATTTTCCTTATCAATCCATTTGGGTTGATCGCATCAAATCAAGTCAATGGCACTATCAATCTCTTAATGATAATTGGTTTCATCACTTCACATCAAACTGGTTACTCATTCAAACCAAACCAATGGTCTAAGAGTCTTTCTGAAATTAATCAATTTCATCACTTCACGTAAAATTGGTTATTTGTCATAATCAAATCGGACATGTGTTTAGTTTCATTGCATCACATCAAATAGAATATTCTGGTCTTCCTATCAATTTTTTATTCAATCAAGTTCATAATCGATATCTTTTGAATCAATCGACTTGAGAATACTTTCATCACTTCACATTAAACTATTCTCCACCTCAACGCTAACTTTTCTTTGAATCAATGTTCTCATCACACATCAATTCAAAGAGGGGAAAATGTAATCACCCAAAAATGGTCACCTAAAACCATAAGCCCCTAATCTCAATTTCTCATTATAAAAACCTAATTTTGATCGAATTTCATAAGTCCTAACCTAAGGCAATCTAATTCACCAATATGATCTGATTAATACCCTATTTGATTAGTACACTTGACCATGTTTAATTAATTAATTCCTAAACCTTTAACATTATTGACAATGAAATCAAATCTCCATCATTTATTTAATTAATATTCTAAATGTTGATTAAATAAATAAGAAAATTTTCAATTAATCATGAAAAGGAATTTAAATTAATTATTTTATCACTTTTGAGGAAAATGCATTAAATCTATTAATAAATCCCAAAAATGCATTTATGTCATCATTTCTAGTTAACTGAATATCAATTTTGGAAGTATTTTAGTTAACTCAATCTCATTTTAGAAACAATCTAGTTAACTAGAAAACTAGTCTAGTTGACTCATCAGTCATTTTGGAATTTCCCACAATTAATTCAGTGAACTTACCAGTTGATTTGGAAAGTTCCCACCTTGACTGATTCTTTGAAGTAATCTCCACCATTTATCTCTGATTGATCTCAACCGTTCATTTCCAAATGGATTCTATATAAGTAGGCTTCATTTCTTCACAAAGGATCCTAATTTCTTCTAGAGTAATGTTGTTATTTTCATTTGCAATCTTTTGAGCTACATTAGTTTTAATCATTGTTGGTATCATAATAATCTAGTTTTCTTATCATTATTGCATCAAACATCACATAGGAACATTTAATATTTTGTTATTAATTGGATTAACCTTAGATATAATTAGATAAACTTGCATTCTCACACAAATCTTCATTTCAAATCCTTCATCTAGTTCTTGTTTTTGTCACTGGGTTGCAATGATCTGAGATAAACCTATACTCAAGTCTATTAGAAGGTACTGAGTCACCTTGGTCTTTCTTAAATTAGATTAATTATTTTTAGTTTAATTAAATTATCCAAACAATGACTCATTGAAGTGTGTTTTAGTTTAGAGCACATTTTCATGCACACAACAAGTGGTAGAGATTTATTTTTGGGAGAAAGATTAGTAACATGGTTAAGCAAGAAACAAAGTTGTAATTCATAGTCTACTGCCAAAGCTGAGTATGTTGTTGTAGCTATGAATTTTTGAAACACAGTGTAGATCAAACAATTACTTGAAGGTATGCAAGAGATTACTGATCCAATTAAAATTTATTGGGATAGTACTAGTGCTATAAACATATCAAAGAATCTGGTGATGTATTCAAAGACAAAGAACATTTCTATCAACTATCATTACTTGAGAGAGAAAGTTCAAGACAAGAATGTGATATTGGAGTATGTTAATTCAAAGGAGTAGATAGCTGATATATTTACCAAAACCATGCTGAAGGATGCTTTTTAGTATCTCTGAGGTAAATTAGGGGTTCTTCCCCTATCCAATATTCACTAAGGCAAGATGCATGATGCATCAATTCAAATTTTCATTAGAATATCTATTTTGTGAGTTGATGCTAGTGTTCACTCTTTGGGTGAAGCCTGAAGTTGTGAAAATATTTATGTCTACAATGATAAATCAATACATTTGAAGGTATGATTTACTAACTAAGAAAATTTTTTAGGAGTATGTGCCATTGGTATTATTTTCAACAAGGGAGATTATTAATGATGTTGCATAGAGGGAGAAGATTACTAAGAGTGAGAAGATATATTGAGAGATGAAGTATGTAAGAGGGAGAATATGAAATAGGAAAAGAGATAAAACTCAGAGGAAGTAAAGGAAAAAGATAAGTCAGTGAAATGTTTCCATCATCAATTGACAGTGAGTGTTTCCATCAATGCCAAAGAGGGATATTGTTAATATAAATGATGGTGATGATGATAAAGACTGATTATGAATAGAGGTATACAATATTGTAGAATGATTAGATCAATTATTATCTTTTCATCGATGTCAAACAATTGATATCTAATTTATATTGTGTTTCCATATCATTCAAATTATGATATAAGTGGAACAAGTTAAGAAGAAGAAGTGAAATGTTATGAAGTTGAAGAACTTAATTGAGAAACTAATATAGATCAAATAATGTTAAGGTTATGTTGATATAATTGTTTTCTACCAAACATTTGATTATATCAAGTCGATAAGAAAAATTGTTTGGCTACCGAGTAGGAAAAGTCATTAGATAAAAGTAAAAAGGTAATTCGGTAAAAGGATGGAAAGTTTCAATAAAGGAAAAGGAACTCAAGACACTGATAAGAAGGTTTTAGTCATCAAGTAAAGTTAATCAAAATTCAGTTGAAATAAAATAGTTATCCACCAAGAAAGAAACATAAATTAAATATAAGGATTAGAATGATATTTAATGTTGAGCTATGATGAGCTAGAAGATTGTGATGATGAGGAAGAGTTAGTTGGAGATATCTACAATCAAGAAAATTCAAGGTGATGATATATGGTATAGATCTAAGTGGAAAAAAGATAAGGGATAAGTTCCAAGAAAGTTCAAGTTCCAAGGTGATGATAAAATGTTTTATTGAGATCCAAATTTAATGAATAAGTTTATGAAATGAATTGGATGGGTGAGATTAATCAAAAGAAAACATAATAAAGGATATTAAAAGGAAAAAAAATTCTATATAAAGGATGAATTTGTATGAACAAATGGTTGGCAAAGTTGAAGGGTTGATAAGTCACCAACTAATGTAGTGAAGAAGGAAAAGGTGAATTCTAAGTCAGAAAGAAGAATTTGATGACATGTTGAAGCTAGTGGAAAGTGAAGGATTGAAGTGAAGAAAAAGAGTGCACAAGGGATTTGATTATGTAAACTTAGTTGCATATTTATAGGTCAATTTATTCATTGTTACTTATTAACATTTGTAACAGAAAAATCTCTTAACCAAGTGCACCTAATAGTCTTAATTATAAATCCTTGCAAAAGGTAACATTCTAAAGAGTGTTTGAAGTCCTTTAACTAGGCCACTCCTGACAGGGTGAAGATCCTAATAGATCTAAGGTAAATCCCTTGACCGGGTCACATTTTACAATGTGTATTATAATCTTTAACTAGATTGGCTTTTAACCGAGCTCACTTTAGAAGAGTGAATTATTTAGTGGGTGACAATTTCCATAGTGGTTTTTCCCAAATCTTGGTTTCTATGTTAAAGACTATTGTTATATGTGTTGAATGATTATTGTGTTTGTTATTGCTGATTGATAAAAGTTAATTTACTAAATTATTGATAAATATTGAATTGTGTCTGACTGAGTTGACACCGAGTTAATCAAAGAAATTTTTTAAAGTAAAAATAATCAAGGATTACTGATTCACCCCCCATCTCCATAATCCAACAATTTTTATCATTAATTCAATACCTAATGTTTTTAATGATGAGTTTGACATGGTCTTTTATCTTTTAGTTTTGTCCTTTTGATATTTTATAAGGTCTCAATCCTATTCCAAATTCTTATGGTCCTACCCTTAGGTTTGCATTTTTAACAATTTTCAAGGTCCAAAAACCCCAAAAGATTAGTTTCATTTTCATACCCCTTAGTTTACATTATCATCCCTAAACTTGTATTTTCTAAAATCAAAATTAAAAAATATAGCTTGCATTGCCATCCATAAATTTCATTTTCAAAGTCCAAAGTCCAAAAAATATAGTTTGTATTATGATTCCTAAATTACATTGTAAAAGTCCAAAATATCCAAAAAATGAAGAAGCTTGCATTACATAAATCTTATTTTGCATGTTTTTCATTGTCATACTTAAATTTCATTTTCAAAGACTGAAAACTCCAGAAACATATTTTGCATCTCTAAATTGCATTTAAAACCTTTCAAAAATTGAAAAACAAATTACTTTTTGCATATCCTAATTTTAATTTAGCATAATCATTCTTGAAAACTTTCAAAATACAAAAACAAATTGCACTTTGCATTCTCCCTTCATATCAATAAGTGCATTGTCATAATTTTTCATAGTTGAGACAAGATTCAAATGTTTTACAAGGCAACAAAATCAAAGCATGAATCCAAGAACCCTTGATCAAAGTCCACAAACAAACATGATGAATTTTTTTTATTGGTATTGTAGAGAATGTGACCCTCTAATTAAAAGAGCATCACCCCAACATCAACCTTCTTACTGTCATGGGAGTATTTCATCACACTCAAAAAATTAATCCCACTCATACATGTCCCAAAAGTTAGAAGAAAATTTGGCTATTTAGAAGTGAAGATCTTAAGAAAAAAGTGAAAAACATTCAAAATAATAACAAGAAGATACCCAAATTACTGAAATGTCCAAAAGAAAGCTTTGGTGAAGTTGACATACAATCTCTCATTTCAAAATAAAAAAATACCAAAACTTATTTCAAAAATAAATGAGGCAGAGCAATTTCAAACAACAAACACAAATTTCAATCAAACCCAATTAAATAAATTTTAAAGTTAATCATCATTCAACCAAATCCAATTCAATCATGTCCAAGAGAAAAATTTGTTTAATCAAGTCTCAAACAAGTTTCATGCAACTAAGGCCCAAATCAATCATTAAACAAAGTCCCAAATAAAACCTTTCAACTAGATCATGGCATAATTAAGCTAGGGCCACCATCAAATTTTGAAAAAATATTCATTACATTATAATCAAGTGATCCTCGAGAAATCACAATCCCTTGTGATAATTTTTCAAACGATTCAATCTATACCAATGTCACAATTTGATTTTCTTCAGATTAGATCACATCTCAATGAACATCCCTTTATACCCTCAAATTCATTGTGCCAAAGGTGTCCCAAAAAAATAAAAGTTCAAACATGTCATCCTTTGGACATAAATCAAGTTTAATTAATGAAAAACCTATTGTTTCATGAATTTAATCAACAAATTCTTTACAACATGAAAATATTGATGTGGTATCACCGACAAAATCACCCAAGCCGAAAAAATCTAAATTTATCAAGAGTTTCCTTTAAAAATTGGATCATGTGTATGAAATTATGGAGGAGAGAAATAATATTAACTTACCTATGTCTAGAAATGGCCCATTCCAAAATAATCACATGAATGAAACACCTATATCCCATAAATAAATTAGCTTTCAAGAAGCATCCTTGTCTCACATGTTTCCTCCATCCCCTAAAGCTTTACAAGATAAATTTCCCCCATCTCCATCAAATGACACATCCAATGATGAAACCTTCAAAGGGCCATCCATAGAAAAAATCCAAGATAATTCATTTATTGATCTACACATCCCTTCCATGCTTTTAGAGTCTTATAGCCAATGCCATCATGTCCTCCATTTCTACTAAAGCCCATTCAAGAGACTCCCATGAAAATTACATCCCCTTTATGTCAAAACATTGAATCATATCCATATTCCCCCATGCATATCCAAAATCACACCCCATGTGAAGAGGATGATCCAAAGCATGAAGAAATGAGTCCAAAGACAAATCAAGATCAAGATAATAAAAATCACCAATCCTATTCTATTGTTGACCAAGATCCTATTTCCCTTGAGCCTCATGATAATCCCATTATCCCTAACTCTCCTATACAATATGATCCCTTTCCATCTTAAGAAAAAATGTCCTTCCAAGTCTCATTCACCTTCCACTCCCTAAGAAATATCATGACCTCTCTTCCATTATTCTTAATGAATCCATCCAAATTAAAGATAAAATAACCCTTAAAATGGAGTCCAATGATCCTCTTTCAAGTCAAGATCAAAGTATCTTTTCACCTTCATATCCACCAAAATATCCCATCATCCTTCTAGATCCTCTATATGAGCCTTCCATCCCTTCATCTCCATGTTCTAATCCTCCATATTCTCCACAAGGTCCTATCCTACTAAGTGATCTTTTTATTTCTCCTATTCCATTGTAGGATTCCATTATTCATCTTGATCCCCCTCATGATTTCAACACATTTGTGTGAGTCTTTCATGAACCCCATACATGTCAAATGGGTTCCTCCACATCCATCTAGTCTGATCCACTTCATGATCCTATTGTTTCTTTCTCATCTTATCCACTTCAAAATAGACTTGCATCTTGTAGCAAGTACCCCATTGGTCAAAGAAAGCATGATCAAGTCAAAGGGTTAATCCTCCATAAACAAGGTATATACCTTCCATGTCAAAGAAAATTATGATTTTTGTGGCCTAAACAATGTAGTCAAGGATGAAGGATCCAATGAAGGATAGTCCAAACCTTGCAGCCAAAAGAATTACATAGCGGATTACTTAATAATGCAGCACAAGTAATTATTTAACACTAATTTTCATTAACATGCTCAGCTGTAAGGCCTTCCGAGTTAGGGCCAATTACAATTAGAAAACAATTCTGTAAGATCCACAACTAGATCCAATACAATCTCAGCTAGTTCAGCTCTGAAGACAATCAAAAGCTTATGGAAACCCTAAGGAAGATCTAAACTTGAGCTTGCAAGCCTCCAAGAAATATCCTTGTTCCCAAGTATGCAACCCCTAGCTCTGCTACAAAGGATTATCAAATTATAATCTGATCTGCAACAACATCAAGAACTTTTCCACAACTTGACCAACTTTAGCTTCACATCTAAATTCTAGATCTACTAAGTCTCCAAGTTCTGATCTCCAAAATCTCTTTCTAAACATCTACCCAAGCCCTCCTTAAATACTAATCATCAGCCACAAGTCAACTGGATGAAACCCTTAACTCCCCCAAAACAATAATTAAATGACATACAAGTTAGCTTACAAATGTATAAAAACATTTAATTCTGCATGTTAGCCCAAGACAATGGCTAACAACAATTAATTCACCAAGTTGGCTCAACAAATCATAGGGAACTCCAGTCGGTAAGTCAGATCTATCGAGCGATAGTAAAATTACCGAGCACGCTAGGCATCACTGAGCACTAGTATCAACCGAGCACCACAGGCATGACTAAGAAACACTTTTACCAAGTGTTATGGACTACCAAGTTTCTTTAGTGACCAAACTTCCTTCAATGACCGAGACTGTCAGTCAAGGCTGCAACTGAGTAAAACTGGCCAAAACACAAACACTCCATGCAGTTTACTAAGGACACAGAATGCCCCTGCCTTAACCTTGGATGCCCCTACATCAGACATCCCAGGTTCCAAAAGATGTTCATATGTGAGAAGAACATCTTTCAAGATTCAACATATAAATCTCGAACTGGTTCCTCACATACAAGTCCTCCACCTTTATTACTTGCAAAGTCTTCCACTTCAATTTTCTCTATCTCTTCAAGTCTTTTCTAGACAATGTATAGGTTGGTTCTCCATACTGATCATTGATTTTCTCAGGATCTACAATCTCAACTCAGTTACCAATACTCAAGCTTCTCCGACCAAGCATTGCATCCATCAAAGGCATCAGTGAAAACTTCCTTTCATTCTTCTCAACAGTAAACACATTTCTTACACAGTCATAAATAGCTCTGTAATCATACTGCCAAGGTCTACCGAGTAATAGATCACAACTATTCATCTTCATAGTGTCACAAAGCACAAGATCCTTGTACTTTCCAATCTGAACATCAATGAAACATTGTTCTCCAACTTCCAAAGCATGAACATCTTGTAACCAACCAAGCCTATAAGGATAAGGATAAGGATGTTTCATTCTATTCAAACCAAGTTTTTGAACTAGGTCCTTAGCAACAAGGTTATCAGTACTACCAATATAAACAATAACATCACAGAGTTTACCTTCAGTCTTTCATCGGGTCCTAAACAAGTTACTCCTCTGACAAGATTCATCCTTTGTACCAAGCAATGTTCACCAAAGAAGCAAGTTCTCTGATTTAGGTTCATTCTGAATGTTCTCATTCATCATAGTAGTTCGTCAGTCAACCTTCTTCTATGTGCACTCAAAAGAACGGTGTCCTTCCTCTCCATAAATATAGCAAGTACCCTTAAAGATAACTCTACTTTTCTTCTTCTTTGGTTCCACAAGTGTCTATTCATCTTTTGCATCAGTCGATTTATCCTTCACTGAGTGATCAATCTTTTCTTTCCCTTGGAAGTTACTAGGTTGTTCCCTCTTCAACTTATCTTCTACCTTCAGAGCATACTGATAAGCATCTTCAATAGAATCAATCTTCAACATACCAAGCTCATCCTGAATATTGAATCTTAGACCATTCACATACCAAGCTACCTTTTCCTTACCAAGCTCTTAGTGTCCAAACCGAATAGTAAGTTTGTATAACTCCTCGGTATAATCTTCAATAGACAAATCCTTTTGTTTTAGATTCTACAACTTCTTAAACAAGTCAAGTTCATAGTCAGTCGGTATGAACTTAGCTTTCAACTTAGTCACCATCAATCTCCACCGATTAATCTTTGTTTCACCTTCATCTTCTCAGTCTCTTTGTAGTTCCTTCCACCAAAGAGCAGCATGTCCTTTCAACTTTGTCTATGCTAATCTCACCCAAAGAGGATCTTCAATTTCTTCTAGCTCAAAGAAATCTTCAAGTTCACCAATCCAATCAATCAGATTGTCGAGCTTCAAAGTACCAGAGAAAGTAGAAACTTCCATTTGGTAATTACTAAACTAAGCAACAGGTCTAGGCAACCAAGTAGTTTTGTCTTCACCAGATCTATTCCTCTAGTCATCACCACTAGATCTAGCAATTTCAAATTCTTCAGTAGCTTCTTCATAACCATCCTCAATTCCAACATTCTGAGGTATACCAACAACATTTCTCATGATCTTGGTGACCATATCGTTCTTCATCAATTCCAACTCAGATCTGAAATCTGATTTCACCTTCTCTGTGATCCAGGATTCAAAAGTATCACAAAGATCAGAAATAACTCTAGGGTCTAATCTTCTTAGAGGCATCCTTAAAGATAAGAGAAACCCTCTGCAACAAACCCTCACCGACCACCTTGTGACAATTTCCAAGATGGAACAAGTTAGATCTCAACCTGCAACCTTTTAAATAACTAGGGCACAATTTCACAAGCTCAGTGCTTTGGATCTGCAATCAAATTTCACACAATCTCTGCTCCAACAAGATTAACTTTATAAGATCAACCTTGCTAGGTCAAGCTTCTTTAACAAGATCAACTTTCACTCCAGTGGGAACAAAACTTTGCTCTAATACCACCTAATGCAGTCAAGGATGGTGGATCCAATGAAGGACAATCCAAACCTTGCAGCTAAAAGAATTACATAGAGGATTACTCAACAATTCAACACAAGTAATTGTTTAACACTAATTTTCATTAACATGCCCAGTTATAAGGCCTTCTAGGTTAGGGCCAATTACAATCAGAAAACAATTCTGCAAGATCCACAACTAGATCCAATACAATCTCAGCTAGTTCAACTCTGAAGATAATCAAAAGCTTATGGAAACCCTAAGGTAGATCTAAAATTGAGCTCACAAGCCTCCAAGCAATCTCCTTGTTCCCAAGTATGCAACCCCTAGCTCTGCTACAAAGGATTATCAGATTACAATCTGATCTGCAAGAACATCAAGAACTTTTCCACAACTTGACCAACTTCAGCTTCGCATCTGAATTCTAGATCTACTAAGTCTCCAAGTTCTAATCTCCAAAATATCTCTCTCTAAACATCTACCCAAGCCCTCATTAAATACTAATCATCAACCACAAGTTAGTTGGATGAAACCCTTAACTCCCCCAAAACAATAATTAAATGCCATACAAGTCAGCTTACAAATATATACAAACATTTAATTATGCATGCCGGCCCAAGACAATGGCTACCAATAATTAATTCACCAAGTCGACTCAACAAATCACATAGAACTCCAGTCGGTAAGTCAGAACTACCGAGTGACAGTAAAATTACCAAGCATGCTAGGCATCACCAAGCACCAGTATCAACCGAGCACCATAGGCATGAATGAGCAACACTTTTACTGAGCACCAATGACCACTGAGTTCCTTCAGTGACCGAGCTTCCTTTAATGACTGAGACCATTGGTCAAGGCTACAACTGAGTAAAACCGACCAAAACACAAACACTCCATGCATTTTACCGAGGACACAGAACACCCCTACCTTAACCTTGGATGCCCCCACATCACTAAATTAAAAACCTCATTCTAAAGACATTGATATGCCTACCAAATACAAATAAAAATGTATACACTCTTTATCCCTTCCATCCATCTTAGGTCCATATATTCCTCCATCAATTGGCTCACAATCCACTTACCCTTTCCTAAATAAAAAAAAAAAAGGCACACATCTTGGAGAATGTTCCACCCATACAAAAGACCTCCATTTCATTCCTATCCATCAATGAATCCCATTCCCATTTCAAGGAATTTGGATGCCAAGAATAAAGTCTATAAATCAAGAAAGCCTCATGGAGTCAAGGATCAACATGTCCATTTAAATCAACGTGTAAAAATAAAGATCCAAAAAGAAAAATAAATTTGCAAAAGACCACAAACACCAATTAAGTAGAAACAAAAGTCACAAGAAATATGGGTCCTTATCCTTCCATCTAAATGTCTCTCATCTTTAAAATATATTTTGGGTCCTTATGTGCACCAAAATTCATATCTATTCCTCCATCAAAACCAAAATCTCATTTTCCTCCACCACTCCATCACCCCTCAAGGTGTGTTTGAATGTTGGTCTTTCCTATATTTCTATTTACTCAAAATAAAGTCTTCTTACAATGCCTCCATTATCCAACACACATCTTCCATCCTTCCATCCAACCTATCCAATCCTTTTCCTAAATCCTTATCCCACTACATCCAATCATCCATTTATTATCCCTTTTTCATTACCCTTCCTATGTCTTTGACCATACCACCAATAGTTATGACCTATAATTGCATGTCATTCAAGAGAACCATTGAAAGAGAAAGGCACTTGATAGAACCATTGAAAGATAAAGGCACTTGATTACTTCATCCATGTCATATCATGTGTCCATTACCATCAAAAAAAGGAAAAAGAAAAAAAAATGAAAATGAAAATAAAGAAAAAAAATTTCCTCGATGAAAACCTAACACCTGCATATTGGTAACACGCAATTTTTTTTTATAAAAAGGAAAAATAAAGATAGATAAATTTGTCCATTAATGAAAATATAGAAAAGAGGCACTTTGGGAAAGTACCATGATGAAAACCTAGCAAACAGGCATCATGCATCATGCATAGTTTATGAAATTCTTGTGTTCCATACTTGGGGGAATGTTTCATCCATGTTATCCTATAACACCCCTATAATTTTATACATTATCCATTTCCCTCATATTCCTTATCCTATTGACATCCACATTCCTTTTTTCTAAACTTAGATCTTGGAAAGGCCAAGAATCTCCCTAAAAGCATCAAATGTCTTATCTTCTTTACATTGTCTACATCTCTTTGGTCCATATCGCCTATCTTATCACAACCTTCAATCCATATTCCTTATCCCCTTGTCCATTATTTATATTTTGATCCTATTCATGTCCTATCCAAATTTTTTCCTTCACCTTGATATAAAATATGGACATAAAAATCCAAACCTATTTTTCTAAAACACCTCTTTACATGTCCATTCCTATGCATTGCATGCAAATTAGTGCACCATAGTATTGTTGATCTCCAAGTCATGTTGTCTATTAGTTTCAAATAATTATTCATTATCAAGCCAATGTTGGTTAGTCATCACTAGGACTGAGCCATCCTACTAATTTCGAGCAATGTACTTGACTTGTATATGTACCAATAAGTAGTTACTGTTAAGCAAGTTAGCGATCACCAAACACCCAAGTAGTTACTAAGTAGTATGAATGCCAAGATGGATAAAATAGTAAGTGCCAAGTGACAGTATATGAATAACAATTTTAACCGAGCATCAGAGAGTTCATATGCTGAGTAAGCCAATTTTGGTATATGGGTTTGGAATGGCAAAAAAACTTAGGTAAACTATTTTGGCTAACTTCTATGCTTAATTTAATGATTTTTGAGATAATTAAGGATTTGATTACACTTTATTATTATGATCATTAATCCCTCTACAATAAATATAACCAATCAAAAAAAGGGAATGTATAAGCGATAAAAGTGATGAATCTAGATCGTCGATCTTGATCTAGAAGCTTGATCAGTTATCTATTTAAGGTCACATAAAAACCATAATATTGAGAAGTATTAGATGATCTCACATACATGAAAAAGAAGCATTGTTTTGGATGTCATAAGCATAGATTAAGCAGAGTGCCTGAACAGTGAAGGATAGAACTGAGTTTTATCATATTTTGAGATTAGATAAGAATTGGAAAGAGGAGATTTGTTATGAGCATTTGAAGTGAAAACTAAAGGATCGGGTATTGATACATTCTAGAAAGTGATTTAGAGTAAATCTCTTAATAGGGTGGTCCTAACAAACCTTTGTAAATCCCCTAATAGAGTGCTTACTTAGTTGTAAGTTTAAATCCTTTAATCAAGGTAGATTGTATAAGTCTGTAAGCTCTTAGCAGGGCACACCGCTCATAGGGTAGATTACCAGAAGTGATCAAAACTTTGTAGCCCTAATAGGAACACTTTATTAATGCAATAGTGAAAATTTATGGGTGTCATCCCCACCCCAATTTTACCTTCAAGGGTTTCTAGGTTACTAAATATTTTGTGTTATGTGTTTTATTTTCATGGATGTGATTAGCGGTTAGATTTGTTACAGCATTGAATTTTATGTTTATGTCATCTATGATATACATGTTGAATTTTTTTCAAGTGAGTAAAATTTTTATAACTCTTGATTCACACCCCCCCCCCCCCACCCCTCTCAGTATCTTACTTTCCCAATAAGAATTCCAACAATTAGTATCAGAGCTTTGTTCTCTTAGAAGAAGTCTAACCACTTGAGAGTTAAGATATTGGAGATGGAGGATTATAAGTTGGGAAAGATCATAGAGAATTAGAATATTGGCATCCATCTTTCACTACATTAGCTTGAGATTACAAGAGAGGAATTGAAGAAATCCTTAAAGAGAAGGAAATAATTGGCAATTCAACTGAATGACACTTAATATCAAGAAGAAGACACTAAAGGTCTATTTGATAATGGAAATTCTAGTGAAAGTGATGCAGAAATAGTAGATCTATTGGAGAGAAACAAAAAACTAAATGAAGAAGTCAGAAGTTTAAAGAGAGAACAAAAAATTCAATTAGTAATACTATGTGAAGTGATTGAATAGAAAAAGAAAGTTGAGGAAGACAAGACAATGGTAGAAGAGAATAAAAGAAAAATGGCTACTAGAATTGATGAAATGACATGTGATGTGAAAAATCTTACAAATAATCATTTGGACATGGTAAATCAATTGTTACTTTCAAATCAAGAGTTAAACATAAAAGACATGGAAATTAAAAATCTCAGATCAGAGAACAATCAACTGAAAAATGAGTTAAGATCTAAAATGGAACTCAATGAGAGGATGAAAAAACCTAATAAAGTTGTGAGATATTTTGAGGAACTAATGAGATCACCAAGAAGATCCAATGACACCTCTAGACTAGGCCATACCGAGCACCCATCATCCACTGAGGAAGGAGAATCATAAAAGAGTGGAGAACATAGGAATGAAAAGCCAAAGAAAAATAAACCTACATGTCACCATTGTGGGAAATTAAGACACACAACAAACGTTTGCATAAAAAAGAATGGTAAGTCCAATCCTAAGCCTAAATTCAATGGATAGTGTTTTAACTGTAAAAAGCATGGACATCAGGCACATGAATGTAGGTCAAAGGCTAGAAATACACCTACTGCACCTAGATTTCAAGGACATTGCTTTAATTTTTAGAAGTATGGTCATAAAGCACAAGATTTCATATCCAAAGAAAAGTGGACATCCAAGAAGAAAGACAATGCACCTAGCAAAGGTAACACATTCAATTGGGATTACAATACTTGGTACAATTGTCATTATTGTGAGGAATATGGTCATATTCGAGAACATTGTATGACACACTTTAGAGGTAAATCCAAGAGTTGGATGAATGGAAGTTTGGTCTGTTATAGTTGTCACAAGATTGGTCATTTAAGGAAAGACTACACAACTAGAGCACCAACACCTAGAAATGAATAAAATAAAGGAATGTAAGGAACTGTATTTTCAAATGCTATATTTAACACCAGTTCCTAACATTAGATGTGTTAAAATACATATCTGCATAAGTAAAGATGCATTAGGAAAAATTTTAGGCAAGGACCAAGAAAAGAGTTAATATGCACAATGGGTGCCAAGCATCATTATTAATATCTATAGTAACAGAGTTTCACAGTATGTGCCAAGCTACCATAACAACTGAGATGATATATTGACTGGGCTAAGTGTGGCAGTGTTAGTAATAACTAAGTTATGGTTTTGACTAAGTGATAGAATTAGGGAATGTGGAAACTGAGGTATTATGCAATGACGGAGATAGTTGTATTACACTCACTAGTGTACGAAGCATTTATTGAAGACCAAATTTGACCGTTTGAATATATATACTAAATTTTACCATTCATTTTCATTTCACCAAGTGATTAGAGAATTTGTAGAGCGATTCAAAGGAGATTGAGAGAGAAATTTGTTCGAAGTCTATGAAGATTCAACTACATGTCATTGAAAAATATTGTGAAGAGTTGATAAGACCAGTTATTATCAAGCTTCTCAAAATTCATATTACAAACCCTAACTTGAAGAAATGGTTGTTTGTTCATCTATTGAAGTGAGGAAGCAAGGAAAGGAGGTACATAATGTTAAATTGGTTAGGATTGATGCATGTCTACCGCCAAATTTCTAGGTAGTATCTGAGAGTGTGGTGAAGGGAGATCTCTCAAAAGCCTTGTCATCAATCCTGCCAAAGGTTTTAATGATCCATGATGTAAGGGCATGCTACATGTGTAAGATAAGTGAGATTGGAGACTATGATCTAGGGGAGGCATATAATAAATTATGTGATAATTGAGTATTGAAGGCTAAACACCAACACATTTTTGACAAAAGGGTTAGTTTGTTGCCTAGACTTCCCTCACAATTTCAAGATTGAATGGATTAATATAGTTTTGAGTTGAGTTCACAACATGCAATTATGGTTGGAGAATGGGCCAATAAAAATCACTAAGGAGATCATACACTAAGTTACAAGATACCCTATTCTTAACGGGAAGAAGACCATGTGATTTCAGAACAAGGAAGTAATTCAAGAAAACACTGTGGCAGTATGGAAAAAGAAAGGAATGAAAATTTCCACAATCACATATCCTAATATTGACTTTACAGTGAGGGTAATTGCAAACAAATTTCACCAGTCGAGCAGGATGGATAGTGTTCCTTGCATTGAAGTTGACCAGGCATGGAAGATAGTAAAGAAGGATCATACATGTGATCTTTCTGAGCTGCAACTAACTCAACTAGCAGAGAACTTATCATCAATCATGAAGGAAAATAACTCAATGTGTAAGTTCAGATCACTAATAGTCTACATATTTTTCTATGTTAAAAATACTTTTCCTACTATAGGAGATGTTATCTCAAGTCAGGACCGACCAGTGACACAACAAATAAGTGAATTCATACAAAAATTAGGAGAAAATTTTGATAGTGTGATGGGAAACTACTTTGTTGAATTCAAGAAGAAAATGAGAAAGAGGAGCAGAATCCCTATATCCCTTGTTGAGAAACATTATGATGATTTATGTTTTCTTGTTGATGTTGATCACACATATATATAAGTTTTTCTACTGAGGGTAGCATGGTTGAGACTATTTCCCTATGAGGTAAATATAGACAAAACATCTACAACTATAGCATCTTTAGTAGTAGAATAAATTGATAAATATGCTAAGATATTTAAAAGGTGTGAAGAAGCCAAATCCAAGATAACCATTGGCTTAAAATCTGCAACATTAGAAAGAAAGAGAAAAAAGATAGTTAATAACCTTGAGAAAATGTTGGGTCAAGGAGAAGAGAAGGATGCACCACTAGAAATCACATGAGGTCATGGTGAGGACCAATCTAGTGATTCTAAAGAGAGTGAGGATGAGGAAGTAGATGCACAAAATAAGGGTAAGGAAATAATGATTGTTGAGACCATTGTGAAGAAGAACTTAAAGTAGAAGCCTACTCCTCCTACAACAAGAAGACCAAGAACAAGGGTATCCACAACAACAACAATAACCAAGCCACAAAAGAAAACTATAGTAAAAAATACTGAAGGGGAAAGCTTAGGGAAAATAAAACAAGTACAAAATAAGATTGAGTTGAGCCACACTAAGAAGAAACTGAGAAGAAAATTGGTATTAAAAAAGGATGATGAAGATGAGGAGATGACAAATACAAATGATGTCAATAAATTCAAGGTGGTTGTGCATAAGCATCCGACCAATGTGGATGAAATTTATTAGAACATCAAGAGTAAAACAAGTTTAGCCAGATTCAAACTCATCAAATTTCAAAAGTTAAGTAAAAATGATAAGGAAAAGATTGACCATGCAATGATAGAAATGTTGGGAATGTTCAAGATGACACCTTTGCAAATTGGGAATATTATCCTTGAAGAACTATTCATTGAAATTGATGAGAGATGGAAGTATGCCATTATGACTGAAAGGCAAATAACAAAATGCACTCTAGCATAGATAATGCCTGAATTGACACAAAAGAAAAGAATAAAATCCATGGAACAATATAGAAATAGGTTTGTCCCTAAATTGATAGAATACTCTATATTGAAGAATAATGGTAAAGAGGTTGTTCAACTTATCACATTAATATGGAAAACAATTTTTGGGCTGATAGTTGACAAGAGTGAAAACAAAGATAAATGCACATATGGACAAGTAGAGCTTGACAATATTAAAGAGGATATAAGGAAGAAGGTAGAGGAGAGTGAAAAATAAGATGTTATCACTATTGAGGATGTACCTAAGGATAAAAAACTTAACGTAAATACCTTGACCGGGGAAGAAATAAAGAATCAAATTCTGACAGAGGCAACTTTAAATACATTTCTACTAAGCACCAATTGAATTTTGATCCAAATTCATGATTATCCAAAGGTTGAGGGTGCACCAACTTGGATTCAACACTCGATAACTCTACCACAATCACAATTGAAGAAAAATATACACAAGGTATAAGTGCTGAGCAATAGGGTAAGCCAAAAAAAAAAATCAATACACCTACAGAGACTCACCTTGTAATTAATATAGAAGAAGAAGATGAGAGCATGAAAGATCAGGAAGATAAGTCTACAAAAAATGTCTTAGGACCTCATGTTGAGGGAGCAAAGGAGACTGTGCTCAAAGAAACTAGGGAGAGTTAGGAGATGAAGGAATAAGAGGCTATTCAAGCCTTAGTATAGTTGTCGAGTAGCAACACACTAGAGACTAAGAAGAAGAAGTTACAAAAGAAGATGGACAAGTCTCCTAGAAAACAAGTGACACTAGATAAATTTATAGTGTTTCCAAAATGGGACACTGATAACTTGACCTATGAGCATATGCAAATTTTGTAGGATTTATTGAAAAGGAAGAGAAAACAAGAAGAATTGAGAAGGAAACATCAACATAATTAGGTACTACATAAGATTAAGGATATCTTTGTTGATGCTTTTTAATTAGAAGATATTAATGTGAATACATCTATCTTAGATCGATTAGTCATATTATTAAAAAGGTGAATAGTGATGATATTGAATCCAATGAGAAGTTGATGCAATGGTCTGAGAGAAAGTTTGAGACCAAAGTACTTGAGAAAGTTGCAATAGAGATTGATGTCAAATAGGTTGAACTTTCTGACCTTGTCAATAATTTGGAGGAAGTTGTCCAAAACATTCATTCTTTGTACAAATAGCTCTATCATGTAGAAACCTTTACAAAGGAGAATCAACATCTTATTAAGTACCTACAATTAGATTTGAAGTCAATGGGAAACTCATTGAGCATGGATGCAAGTTCCAGCTCTATTCATTTGACTAGGTTAAATCATGCCCAAGGGATATTAGTCAAGCTCATGGCTAATTTTGGTAAAATAAGGGCCAAATTACTCTCTATTCAGACAATGTTGATACCTCATTTGGAGGTCATGTAGAGAGAATTGGCAATAGAAAAAGAGTTAGTACAGAGAGATCCTCATTTCTCTATTGCAAAAAGTTTAGTTGATCTAGCTTCTCAGCTAGAAATAAAACTAAAAGTTTTAGAGTCTGTTAGATCTAGTTGGGAAAATGCATTGGATGTGATTCTAAAGCTCCACAAACCATTTTTGGATAGTTCTATCTAACTGCAACACCCTAGCAGCTGAGAGTGACAAAAACAAGGTGGAAATAGATGAAGACCAAGGGGAAATAGATGGAAATGTATAAAGGTATGACATACTATTTTGAATGTAATGTATACTCATTTTTTTAGTCATGAGTATGTTATAAGTCATGTATATATCATGTATATATAATGAAGTCTTTATGAAGACTGAGTCATAGTCTTAGGGGGCGTACTAGAAGTACTAGAGTACTATTTTGTTAATGTAAAGAAAGAAAAGTCATGACAAAGTGTGCTTTCCACTAATGTCAAAGGGGGAGATTTTTTATCTTCATGTCATGTTGTCTATTAGTGTCAAATACTTAGTCATTATCAAGGCAATAATTTTTGGTTATCACTACGATCGAGCCATCCTACTAAGGCCGAGTAATGTATTTGACTTGTATATGTACCGAGCAGTAGTTACTATTGAGAAATTCAATGGTCGTCGAGAACCCCAATAGTTACTAAGTAGTATGAATGTCAAGATGGATAAAATAGTTAGTACCGAGTGATAGTATATGAATAATAGTTTTGACCAAGCACCAAAGAGTTCATATGCCGAGTAAGCCAATTTTGGTATATGTGTTTGGAATGACACAAATACTTAGGTAAAAAAATTTGGCCAACTTCTATGCTTAATTTAATGATTTTTGAGACAATTAAGGAGTTGATTATGCATTGTGATTACATGATCATTAATCCCTATGCAAGCAATATAACCAATCATAAAAAGGGAATGTATAAGAGGTAAAAGTGATTAATCTAGATCATTGATCTTGATCTACAAGCTTGGTCAGTTGTCTATTTAAGGTGACATAAAAACCCTAATATTAAGAAGTATCAGATGATCTCACATACTTGCAGAAGAAGAAGTGTTTTGGATGTTAGAAGCATAGATCAAGTAGAGTGACCAAGAAAAGTAGTGAAGGACAAAACATAGTTTTATCATATTTTAAGATCAAACAAGAATTGGAAAGAGGATATCTGATATCAGCATTTGAAGTGCAAATCGAAGGATCAGGTACTAATACATTCTAGAAAGTTAATTAGGGTAAATACCCTAACATAGTGGTCCTAATAGACCTTTGTAAATCTCCTAACATAGTTCTTACTTAGTTGTAAGTTTAAATCCTTTAATCAAGGTAGATTGTATAAGTTTGTAAGCTCTTAGCAGGGCAGACCCCTCACAAGGTAGATCACTAGAAGTGATCAAAACTTTGTAGCCCTAACAAACATACTTTATTGCTGCAATAGTGAAGATTAATGTGTGCCATCCCACCCTAGTTTTACCTTCAAGGGTTTTTGGGTTACCAAATGTTTTGTGTTATGTGTTTTATTTTCATGGATGTGATTAGTAGTTAGATTTTTTACAACATTGAAGTTTATGTTAATGTCATCTATGATATACATGTTGAATTTGTTTCAAGTGAGTAAAAGTTTTATAGATCATGATTCATCCCCCCCCCCCCCCCCAACCTCTTAGTATCTTACTTTCCCAATAAGACTTCCAACAATTATTACCCTTTCTTTTCATGTTCATTCCCTCATCTTGGTAAAAAAAATTATCTCACTGCTTGGATGGTCCTTGGTATCCAAACAACTTCAAGACACACTAATCAACCTTTGGCCTTCATCAATCTACTAGTCCATCCATCAATCCATAATGTCCCTACCTTGCTAGACACTAGGGAAAAATCAATACATATTTCTCAAGATAATATTAAAGACCTAAATAAATTTTTTAAATGGCATAAGGACCTAAAAAAAAATAATTAAATGGCATAAAGACCTGAAAAAGTATAGCATAATATCTTGAAATGTTTTTAAAAAGCATATAATGTCTTGAAAAAATCACATAAAATCAAATATGATTGTAAGAGAAATGCCTAAACAAAACATATATGATCTTGAAAATATAATATAAAAAATGAATACGATACTCAAAAAAATCCTAAAAGTCATAGGTCCAAGAAAAATCCTAAAATTAAAAATCACAAAAAAATCAAATATTTCTAAAACCCTAAAAATAAAAAAATCAACAAAATCCAAAACATGTACATAATCATTTTCATTTTGTCAATAAATTGTCCCTTGCAACAAGACAAACATCAGAGTAGACACAAATTTGAAGACTTGTCAAACATTGTGCTTAATAAATCATGCATAAACAAACAATAAATCTAATAAAGTTGGAAATCAATTGAATCAAACATGTCTAATCAATCAATCAACATTAATAAATCATTTATCAACCAATCATCATTTTTTTATGCATGGTGTGGTATACACAAAACCAAACAGTATATATCTTAGACGAGGTACTTCATTCCTAAAACTAGATATTATGATCACCAATAAAAAAGACTATAAACTTTGACAATAAGATCAAAATGGTTGTTGACTTTCTTGGTTTAGCAAGTCTTACATTTTATTGATTTATCTTTGGTAATGTCCCTATGCTACTCAAGGATATCACCAAGTGATGAGAGTGGCTAGGATGGTTCATGGTCCCTTGTTTTTGTCTTCTATTTGTGGGGAATTTTTTATAAAATTATGTGCAAGTATGTCCAATGCTTTAGGATGTATGGAAACATTACTTGTTTGCAATGTGTCTATTTTCTATGCAAAGGGATTGCATGATCGCCCTAACTTTCTATGTGATGGTGCAAAGCATCCATTTTTTCACATTAAATAAATCTCTCTTGATAAAAGTGCACTTATGAAAGCAAGTTCCATCCCTTATTTGGATAATTTATACTTTTTACTAATATTTCTTCTATCGGTCCTAGCAATGTTTTTCAAAAAATTATCCTCATGTCAATTTCTACCCAAGTTTTTGAGGGTCATCCATTCTCATTCTTTCAATCCAATGGGACATGGTCTATTATTTTTCTTTGAAATAATTCTCAGAATCACATTTTTTCAAAGAGGGGTGAAATGTAGACACTAAAAAATGGTCCACGCTTATGGCCCCCTTTTTAACATGTCTTCTATATTGTGTGTTTGATCTTTATCATCCATTGATATCATGTCATTCCTTATTAATTAAACATTGAATTTTTTTTAATTAATCATGTCTTGTTTGATTCTTTGTCATATCAATTTCATCAAATTTTATTAATTTTCCTTCTATAGGGGTAAACAACTATTAGTTTATCCCTAAGCCCTAGCTTTGATCATTAAATCTTATTTATTTATCTCTTTTCCTAAGTCTCACAATTAACTAATTTATATTAATTAATTGGCCAATTTTAAGTGTTTGGAATTTTCTAATTCCTAAATTCCTAATTTCGAATTTGTGAGAATAATGAATTTTCAAATTTAAATAATTCTCTCATTTTTCCACGTGGGATTCATTTCCTACTAATTAGCCTTCACCTCCTATTATCTAGCCTCCAAATTCCTTACACTTTCCTCTTCCCTTTTATCACTAATTTAACCTATCTCTTTCCCTTCCAATTCACCTTGATTTAGGCAATGTTCCAAGATGCATTTCAATCTTGTCATAATTATGACACATTTTCCAATTGTTCTCACATTTTCTAATTTGGTTATTTGGACTCAAAATCCTATAAATTGCCTTCATTTTTTTCTTAAGCCCTTAACCAAATCTTCTCATTATTATGGTCATTTTACTTTCATGGATAAGTGCAAAATCATCATGAGGGATACATATCAACTTTTTGAGAAGAAAGAAAGCACATTGAAGTCAAATTGAGAGAATGTTTATGCTTTTATGATTTTCATGTTTTCATTATATCTCAATTGCTTTTATGATAGGTTAGGATCTTATTTTATATGTATTTAGGGTTTTATGGTTGCTCTAGCATGCAATGATTCTTATTTCTTATCCTATATATGGACCTCAAAAATTCAAACTTTATTGAAAATATGGGAAAACCTATTTGTCCTTTACTACAAAAGACCTCTAAATGCAATATATGTTAGAAAGTAAAGTCCACCAAGATAACTGAGAGCGGGGGGGGGGGGGGGGTGAATTAGTTATCAGATAATTATAAATTTTATCATCTTCAACAACATTAAACCATATAAGCAATATAATTACCAACCATAGAAAGATATTCATACACAATAACACAATGACACAAGATATGTTGACTAGGGAACCTCTTGACCAAAGAGTAAACCCCAGTGGGAATGATGCCCACAAAAGATGCACTAATATGAATATTCCTTGTGAAAGGATGGACTCTACTAGGAGTCTTATGAAATACATTTAGTACATATGAATCCCTGTTAGGAGATTTTCAATCCCTGTTAAAAGATTCTAACCCTATTAAGAGTTATGGAAGACAGAAGGACCCATTGCCCAAACAGCTTCAGGGTAAGATCACTAAACACACTGTCCAAATAATCTTTTCATTACTCAAGAAAATAATATGTTACCTCTTCTTTGACTATGCCAAACCACTCTCACTGTTACATCAGATCTCAATTTCAAATCTTTGTACCTCGCATGTCTTCCTTCACAAATTCGCTTTCATACTTAGCTCTTTTCTTCACTTCATGCATACAACATCACACACAACCACTACTTCCATATCACAACTACTCACTACAAGGAAATACATTCCTTCCTTTATACCACACTCAAATAATTACAAATGAGTTAGCATACAATTACAATATAAAAGTTTCAACACACTACACCAAAATTACACAAAACTGTCAGCTTACAAATACGATAAATCTTCACTCATGTGACCTTGAAGTCTGTACTATCATCCACATCACTATCAATGTTTCTTCAACTTTCCTTTAACTAGGAAAAACTAGATTCCATCCCGATTAGGAGATATCATCCGATTTCCGCAAACCGCTACTCAGGAACATTGCCTGAATACTGCTTCCACCAAAATGATCATAACTTCCATGAATAAATAATTACTATCTACACTCTTAACCATAGACATATAATACATCAAAGAGTATAACCTCAACATTGCATAGCTCCAATTGCAATAACCCACATGTGCTAATCCAAACTATGTTTGCTTCTCTGCAAGTCTTCAGTAAATCATTGTTTTGACATCAATGACAATCATAGTCATTAATGCAACAAAAACTACTATAGAATGGTTGAAAAACATTTAGCATTCATTCCTAATAATCTCCCCCATTGGCATTGATGGAAACATAGATGAAAACATCCAATGTTACAAAAATCCAATACTGCAACACTGCTTCTTCAAATCCTCTTCATCAATCAAATCTTGCTTCGTTATCCTATTCAGTTCTCTCCAACATATGTTTCAAAAAAAATTTCATGTATACTTCTCCCCCATTGACATCAATGACATGAATTTCATCACTATGTCAACAACAACTCAATGTCAAAAGACACTATTCAGAAAATACATTTACTAGAGTCCTCATGACTCAGCTTAGATACACATACTCCCCCATAGAGGAAGTACCAACATCCAGTCCAAAAGAAAGATAAGGCTCATATACCACTAGATGGGTGTAACCAACTGCATCACTTTTCAAAAGAAGGTTGGGGCATAACCCCAAGCATACCTCTCAGATACTCAAATGTATCCTTAGGCAAAGGCTTTGTGAATATATTTGCTATCTGCTGATTTGTACATATGTACTCAAGTCTAACTTCTTTCTCAGCAACTTTCTCTCTTACAACATGATACTTAATCTCTATATGCTTTGTCTTAGAATTTAATACAGGATTTTTAGACATACTAACTATGCTGGTGTTGTCAAAATGTATGAAAATAGGTTCAACAAACTTTATTCCAATATCCTTTAGCATTTGCTTCATCCAAATTATCTGGTTACAATTGTTTGCTGCTGCTATGTATTCTGCTTCTATTGTGCTTTGTGAGATACAATTTTGCTTCTTGCTTAGCCAAGAAACTAATCTTCCTCCAAGAAAAAATGCTCCACCACTGGTGCTTTTCTTATCATCAACACTGCCTCCCCAATCAGCATTTGTATATGCACATAGGGTAAAATCATCATATTTTTCATACCATATTCCTTAGTCCATTGTGCCTCTTAAATATCTCAGTATCCTCTTTACTGCTGCATAATGTGATTCTCTAGGTTCAGCTTGAAATCTTTCTACAATTCCAACAGAATGTGCTATATCAGGTCTTGTATGAGTCAAATATTGCAATCCTCCATTCATAGATCTGTATTTCTTCTGCTCTACTGCAGGAGTCACATCTGTGCTAGATAACTTATGTCCAGTCACCATGGGTATTCCAACTGGTTTAAAATTATCCATTCCAAATCTTTTCAACAATTCATTCAAGTACTTTGTCTAACTTACAAAGATACCATCATTGTTTTGTGTTATCTGTAATCCCAAAAAGTATTTCATTTCACCAATCATACTCATTTCAAATTCAGTGTTCATTTCATCAGCAAATTTGTCACTACCTTCATCTTCTCCTCGAAAGATAATGTCATCAACAAAAATAACTATAACCAACAAACCATTTTCAATTTCTTTTGTGTACAGATTGCTATCAGTTGTTCCTTTTGTAAATCCCAATTTTAACAAATACTTATCCAGTCTTGCATACCAAGTTCTAGGTGCTTGTTTAAGTCCATATAAAGCTTTCTTCAATTTACATACCATGTCTCCTTCTTGAGTTAAGGGAAAATATTCAGGCTTCTCAATGTAGACTTCTTCTTCCAATTCTCCATTAAAAAATGCTGACTTCACATCCATCTGATATACTTTGAATTTCTTGTAAGCTGCATATGCCAAAAACATTCTTACTACTTCAATTCTTGCAATAGGTGCAAATGTTTCTTCATAATCAATTCTTTCTTGCTATGAGTAACCCTTGCATACCAATCTTGCTTTGTTTCTTACTACTTCTCCTTGTTCATTCATCTTGTTTCTGAATACCCATTTAGTTCCAATAACATTCTTGTCTTTAGGTCTAGGGACCAATTCCCATGTCATGTTCTTTTCAATCTGATCTAGTTCTTCTTTCATAGGATTAGTCCAACTTTCATCTTCACAAGCTTCATTAGTAGTCTTAGGTTCAATTTGAGAAATCAAACATAACTATTCTTGTGCTTTAATTTGAGTTAGAACTTCTTTTTTGATGCTTCCAATAATTTGTCCGATAGGATGATTTCTTAACAAACTCTTGCTAGGTGTCACTGTCTCAAATCTCTCTTCAAATGTAGGTTCTTTAATGACTTCACTATGGCTTTCATTCAACAAATCACTATCATTTTCATAAAATAATTTAGTAGATCCAGTGTTAGGTTTAGTATGAGCTTCTTCATCTGATTTATAATCAAGCATTCTTTCCTAAATTTTGAACTTTTCATCAACTTTAACATTTGCACTTTCAACAATAGTCTTAGTTCTTTTATTGTAACATATATATGCTTTTCTTTTCAAAGAATATCCAAGAAATATACCTTCATCACTTCTAGGATCAAACTTTCCAATATCATCATCTCTCTTTATATAACATTTTCTTTCAAAAATTATAAAATAGTTAACTGAGGGTGCATGTCCAAACCATAATTCATAAGGTGTCTTGTCTGTGTCTACTCATATTTGTACTCTATTCATTATATACACTACTGTGTTCACTGCTTCTCTCCAGAATATCTTTGCCAAATCATTCTCAAACAACATAGCTCTTACTGCTTCAGTCACTGATCTATTTCTTCTTTCTGCAATGCCATTTTGTTTAGGTGTTCTAGGGTCTGAATACTGTCTCTTAATGCCATTTTCTTCACAAAAGGTGTTAAACTCTCTAGAAGTAAATTCTCCACCTCTATCAGATCTCAAACATTTAATCTTCATTCCAAATTCATTCTCAACTTTATTCTTAACAATCTTAAACTTATCAAATGCTTCAGATTTTTCTTTAAGAAATGCAATCCACATCATTCTTGTAAAATCATCAACAAGAATCATAAAATACCTTTCTCCATAGAATCCTCTAGTCCTGGTAGGACTGCTCAAATCTATTTGAACAATCTCTAGCTTCTCCGTAGATGTAAACTTCTTACTAGGAAAAGAACTTCTCTTCTTTTTAGCCATTACACATTCTTTGCAAATCATGTTAGTAGGCTTCATAATTTTAGGCAAATCTCTTACTGCAAGTGTAGTACTTACTTTCACAATGTTATCAAAGTTTATATGACAAAACCTTCTATGCCACAACCAACTGTCATCAATCTTAGTAATCAAACATGTCATCTCAGTAGGATTCAACTAAAATACATTACCTCCAGTTCTAGATCTAGTTCCAATCTGATTTCCATCTTTATCATTTATCACACAAGTTTTCTCAGTAAACCAAACTTGATATCCCTTATCAACTAATTGTCCAACACTCAAAAGATTATGTTTCAATCCATCCAAAAAATAAACATCATCAGTATTAGTCTTTCCATCAAGAGTAATAGATCCTATACCTTTAATCAAACAAGGTGCATTGTTTCCAACTCTAACAACTCCTCCACCATATTCATTAAAATTTATGAACTTTTTCATGTCTCCAGTCATATGATGTGAACTATTGGAATTAGGAGAGATAGGTACTAAGAGGGGAGGGGTGAATTAGTGCCTTTCTTCAAAAACTTTAATTGAAAAAAAACCTTTCAGATCTATAACTATGTACTGTGATAACCAATCAAAATAACTTGAATATAATTGTATAAATCAATCATCTAGTTAACTTGAAAAATTAAACAACATGAAATCAATATGACAATCACATAACACAAGTATTTTGGTAACACAGAAACCCTTGTAAGAAGGTAAAAACTACGGTGGGGATGACACCCACAAATTCTTCACTACTGCAGATAGAAAAGGTTTGCTTGTTAAGGCTACAAGTTTTGATCACTTATGGTGATCTTACCCTATTAGGAGTAACATGTTAGATCAGCTAGATCTACCTAGTTATAGGATTTAAACAACACTAATGAAGTGTGTACTCGGTTAAGAGATTTACATAAGACTGTTAAGTCTACTCTATTAAGAGATTTATCAAAAACTCTATCACAATTGTCAGAAAGTAATAGTCAATTATCTGCTAGTTGACAACTCAATTGTCTGAAATAGATCTATGAGTGCTCATCAAAATATCACCTTATTTTTGATGATTCTCTACTCTCTTCTGCTCGATATCCTTCTTCTGATTCTACTCAATATGATATCTTATGTACTATGTTCTGCTCGGTAAACTGATTATCGTGAAGTTTGGCAATGTCTTCAAGTGCTCCATGATTCATATATATTAGTTCACCAACCTCTTAAAATAGTGCAAACATACAAAATATATAGTGTTCTATTTTTTTCACCTTAGCAAAAATTAGGTTAAAAAAATAATCATAACCCTAAGATCTACGGTGCAAAAATAACCTAGATCAACTATTACAATAAGATAAACATTACATTTAATGAGTATCTGTTAAAATAAATGCTCCTTGATCTTGGTAAACCATTTTATGATCTATTGTAACCATTTGCATAGAAGAATGTGCCATTTCATATTACTATGTCATTTTCTATGATCATCAGTAAACACTGTATAATCTGCTTGGTGTATATTGTGATGCTCGGTGTTTACTGACCATCAGTGTCAGTGTCAATGTCATTGGTGCTTGGTAAACTATGTGATGTTCAGTGTAAAGACTTTACTGACTTCTCTGTCTTACTTCTGGTTACTGACCAACTCAATATAAGTAACCGACCGACCTATTTACTATCCTTTGATACTAATGACAACCTTAAATGCTCAATAGAGATTAACAATCTCCCCCTTTGGCATTAGTATCAAAACTTCAAATGTATATACACAAAATGCTTCTATATATTCCTTATGTCTCCGCCATATACATATCCATAACAAAAATTTCTAAGTACAAAGTACTCCCCCTCGGTGTATGCTCCCGATAGTATGTAATATACATATCAAAGTATATGTATTTGGCATATACATGGTTTCCCCCTTTTTGATAATAATGCCAAATGCAAAAAAATATATATAATGTATACTTACATCTTATCAAAAATGTTTTGATGGGTTTTCTTTATAGACTCCAAGAGGTTGTTTCACTCCTCTTTCAAGTTGGTAAGAGCAATATGCTCAAGACCAACTTGTGCATGCATGTCAAAGATATTATCCAACACTGAAATCTTTTGTGTTGCTACAAGTTGTTCAGCTTTGACAATGTGTTCTTAAAAAAATTTCAGGTAAGGGGTGAGTTCTTTTTGTAACTCTGTGACCTGATCAGTGATGTGTGCTTCTTGTTTCCTTAAATCTACTATTAGTTGCTGGAGTTCCTGAACTTGGTTAATATGCTTTAAAAAAGTAGTTGGCTTGGTGATAGCTACTTGTGTACTCAACTTTATCTCTACTTCTAAACCTTTTATCTTTTCACTGACTTCTACAGTGAAGGTGTCTGAAGTACAAAGCTTGATGAGAAATTGATAGATTATCTAGGTAATAGATTTTACCTCAGTAATGACCTCAGATAATTTTACCTTGTTCATTACCACTTTTGTGCTAATCATTTCTACCAATTTGTTTTGAATCTTTGATTCTTCCCTTTCTTCTATTCTTTTGTCTGCATCTGTATTGGGGGCATTGATTTTATCAGTGAGTGTAGCAAGTTGATCTAATATGGGAGTGTTCTCATCAATATTTGTCTCTAGTACTATCTATTGAAGAATATCTCTCACATCATTTAACACTTCTTTATGTTTGTATTCTTGCCTTAACTTTTCTTGCGCCACTTTCCTTGAACATAATTCCCCATATCTACTTAGTTCCTTAGGGCTTAGGGTTCTCAGGTCACATTCTGGTATAATTATAACTTCATCAATGGTGACTAGCCCTTTGGCTTTCTTCTTCTTCTTCTTTTGTGCAAGAGGTGACTTCTTCTCACTTATAAAAATAGCTTTTTCTCTTCTTTTTAGAGTATCTTTCCCAATTGACACCAAATCATCCTTCTTCTACTCCTCGATAGATGGTGTGGGAGTCTCGATTGTAGTGTCAGGTGGGTTCACCTTGATCAACTTTTTTCTTTTGGTTCCTTTGTTTTTATAGACTATGCCTCTATTTTGTTAGGCTCATTTGTATCTACAGGTTGCTCAGGTGCTTCTATCCCTGTTGTATCTTTATTTTTCTCAGGTTGAGAAGCATCGGGTTGTACTTGTGAAATTATTTCAACTACCTTTGCAAGTACAAGTAATTCACCTAGTAGAGATGTGAACACACTATCAATGTCTAATGCTTCATCTTTTTTTGGTGCAATTGTCACATCTTCATCATCCTCATCATCGGGATCACCGTTAGTGATGTCCTCAATGAGTGCATCATCATTGGTTTTCTTTTGCAAGTGGATCTTTACTTGATCTAGTGCATCCTATGAAATTTTGATTTCTTCCTTTTGTTTGATGATATCAATTACCTCAGTAACTAATATACTGGTGTCCTCTATTTTCTTTCCTTTGTCATCATCAATGAAAATACCTTTACCTTTTGAACTGTGTCTCTTCTTAGAAAATTTTAGGAATGCTTCTTGTGCAGCTTTCTCTTTTGCTTTCAAGATTGATGTCCACAAAGAATCACATGTGACATCCATATCACCCACATTCTCATCCATGATCTGCATAGCTCTATTCTTGACTAGAAATCTAGTCTGATACTTTGTCATGTATTCACTTACAACAGTATAGCTAAAGTGTGAGGCTGCATGACTTAATGATCATTCTCTTTTCCTTTTCTTTGTATCTAGTGCAATAGCCCATCTCTCACTTATTTTTTCATCAAGTTCCTTTGGTGATTGACATGAAAATTCCATTGGTACTCTCTTGAATTTAATCATCATCTGGATGACAGCATGTTCTAGTTTTGTCTTGTCCTCAATTGACATTTTGTCAAATTTTCCTATGCCTGGATCTATAAGATTTCCATTCTCAATTATATCTTCAATTATTTCTTCTATTGTACTTTCCCTGTTATGAACTAATTTGAATTGATCAGGATCATTTTCAGTGTCAGTCTCCTCTATATCTTCTTTACTTCTTATGTATTTCCTCTTTTTCTTCGGTGTCTCAGCTACTTTCTTAGTCTTTCTCTTAACATATTTTTGTGTTGATGTAGTTGCTCTTCTTTTTGCTACTTTTACTACTTCTACTTCTTGCTTGGTAGATTGTGCTGTAGTTGATGAATGTTTCCTCATTCCTTCAGGTTCTGGTAGCTGCATTTCCTATTCAACATTAATGGGAGGAACTAGTGTGTGATCCTTTTCTTTGTCTGACTCGGTCTCCTCACTATCATAGGGCTTGTCAGCCAACTATAACTGACCTTCAGTTGCTTCTTTAACCAGTGACTCCTTAGATGACTCAGATGCATTTCCATATTTTGTTGTGAGATCTTTTCTCATTTTCTTCACCCTTCTTGACATTTTTTTGATCTCTATGTCTGTAGTGATTCGTGACTTAGCTTCCTCATATACGCCAAACCTACTGGCAATGATGTTTATCGGTAATGCCAGTAATGCATTAATAGATTTCAAAGAGAAATCATGGTTCATTTTATATCCCATTGGTGCTAACCATTTTGTTCTCAGTTCTACTACCTTTATCATTGAGTGGTCTGTGCTGACTACAAAACATCTTCAAATTTACTCACTAATTCTCTTGGAATTCTACTCCTTTGTTGCATTTTTGTTTGAAATTCCTTGAAATATGCATTAAATTCCTTATTCAGGTTATCTCCTAGACTTTTCATCATTTCACCGATTTGTGCAGTTATCGGTTTGTTAGATTGCCAGTTTACCTTGCAAATACCCCGTACATATTTTTGCAAATAGAGAAATGTACAGACAAGTAGTGATCTATACTTACATATATTGGACTTCTTTTCTTTTATTGTTTTCATATTATTGTGCAGTTGGTGTACTAGTAGTTCAGCAAGATCTACCTAGTGATCTTTCTTCACAATTTTATATGCCATGTCCACAGCGCTGCAAGGTACACTATTTGGTCTGCTAGATTGAAATATCTTGTACCCAATGACATGTGCTACAAATTTTACCATTGGGTCTTTGATGGTTGATATTTTTAGTGCCCTACCATCCCATTGAGCTCCAATGTTCTTTTCTATGTCGGGACAAGATGAACTTTGAAAGGCTTTGGCTTTGTCGGTTGTAGGGTACCCAGTAACCCTACTAATAATATTCTTTATGACCTCAACAGGTTTATCTAACCAGAATTTTCCATCATGAAATCTACTTAGCATGATTCTTATCCAGTCATTTTGGAAGGATTGCGGGAAGTATGTAAAACATAGTAACCCTGACTCCTCAATCTTCTTGTATTTGGATTTAATCTTTCCATCCAATCCACAGACTTGTTGATAAGAAGCAATGGTCTCAAAATCACATACTTCATCGATTTTGTAGTGAATATAGGCCCTAACATCTTATGTTAACAAAACCCTATCTGGAATACTCAAAAATAGACCCATATCATCTGTTTGTGCTGCGACCTTGGGATGAGGTTTGAATTTGTCCTTGGCGAAATGTGCCATTACAATTAATTCTAATTCCGCCTCAATGTTTTGCAATTTACTTGCAGTCAATGTTGATGCCATAAATTATTTCTTAGGGTTTTGGCAAGCAATAGATAACTAGTGTTCAATAGGCAAATGAACTTACTCGTTATCATCGTAGAATTGTCATCGGTTCAATCTACAGTAGCTTTGAATCTTTTCTAAAAATCTTTAGCTCGAACTCTTCTCTGTAAAATCTCTTTTCTTTGAAATTGCAATGTAACAATGAACTCTGTTTCCACGTATATATAGACTTTTCGATATTCTCACTCAAACTTTGGTGCATTAAATGCATGACCTAACTTCTGATACGAAACAGTTGTCAGCTCGATAATGTCTACAATTTCCTTTTCTCAGTTAACATGGAATTTCTTCATCGATTTTCACTATTGTCGGTTAACCTTGTATAGTGATTACCGATGGGTAACCAACTCATGTTTCTTCTTTTACCGACTATGTGACATTTGTAAACTTATAACACATAAACCATAGTGCATCTTTATTCATGTAGATTTTGTATTTTTACATCATATATAAGGAACTGTATGTAAAATGTGATCATTTAAAATGTCAATTCCATACATACCTTTGTCATCTTAAGTGGAGGTACCGATGTCACCCAATCTAGTGGACGAGGTTTCACCGACAATGTTACTTGACTCAGCATTCTCATTAGATGCCTTCTTCCACAGTGTGTTCCTTAACTTCATAATTTTTGCAATGTTATATCCACTCTCAAATATATGGTTTTCATCAAGTGCTCGGTCTCTATAGTTCTTTCTTACATGACCGACCTTGTGACAGTGCATACATGTCATTCATGCATTTGTCCAGTTTCTTGATTGTCCAATCTAACTCTTTCTGTAATAGTTTGTTGCAATATGTCCATACTGACCACATACAACACAATTATTCCATGTATTATAATCCCAAACATATGATTTACCTTGTCTCTTCAGTTGATATGGCTTTCTTTGTAGTTTCTCTTTAGGTGTCCAGACTTGTTTCATTTTTGCCTTGCAGTTCCTTGTAGTGTGTCCATGCTTATTACAAGTATAGCATATTTTCTCCTTAGTGGTATTATTAGCAATGTCATTCTTCTTAGTTCTACATTCATAAGCTGGATGTCCAAACTTACCACAGTAATAACAATATCCATTGAATTTAGGAATGACAGGAGGTTTACCTTGTGCTTTGCTTCTACACACATTAGATGTATGTCCTAGTTTTCCAGAGTGATAACATGTCAACAATTTAGGTTTTTGACTTTGATTGTTGTTGACTTTTTTAGCTTGTTGTGATGATTCTCCTTCACCGGTGTAGCCTATACCGGCTCTGCTTCTGAATCTCCTCTGATTAGTTAGGAAATCATCAATCTTTTTAGAACTGTCCTCAACTATCTTCATCATTTCATTGTGTTTCTTTTGTGTCTTTATTTCATTTCTCAATTTTTCATTATCTTCTTTGAGTATTGCAACATCTTCAAGTCTTCTTGATAATTCTCCATTTACTCGGTTCATTTCTTGATTAAATGTCATCATCTGATTTGATACTTGGAAGTGACGATTAGTGAGTCTCTATATTTCACTTTCTTTTGCTTGAAGTTGTTCATTCATCAGTCTTCGGTCTTCAATAGCCAAATTATGATCTTGTTTAGCTTGTCTAGCATTGTTCATGATTTCCACCATTCTCACCATTTGAGATTCATGACTGATTTGAAGTGCTTTCACTTTCTTAGGTAGATGCTGGTTCTTTTTAGATAAATTAGAGATTATGCTTTCAGATCCATTAGAGATGCTTCCAGAGCTTGATCCAATATGATCAAATATTTCATCAATAGGTTCTTCATGATAAATAATTTCATTCAGCTAAATTGCAAGGTTCTTCCTTTCAACCAGTAATTTCTTCAGTTCTTCCTTGGCTTGTTTATACTGTTCCACAAACATCTGTATTTGTATCTTCTGATTCTCAATAGTCTTGTCAAGCTTGTATCTCTCCATGACTTAGATATTTACCCTTCAGTGGTTAGATTGTTCAACAAGAGAACTAATCTCTAATACCAATTACTGGAATTAGGAAAGATAGGTACTAAGAGGGGAGGGGTGAATCAATGCCTTCAAAAACTTTAATTGAAAAAAAACCTTTCAGATCTATAACTATGTACTGTGATAACCGATCAAAATAACTTGAATATAATTGTATAAATCAATCATCTAGTTAACTTGAGAAAGTAAACAACATGAAATCAATATAAAAATCACATAACACAAGTATTTTGGTAATGCAGAAACCCTTGTAAGAAAGTAAAAATTGTGGTGGGGATGACACCCACAAATTCTTCACTACTGCAGATAGAAAAGGTTTGCCTGTTAAGGCTACAAGTTTTGATCACTTCTGGTGATCTTACCCTATTCAAAGTAACATGTTAGATTAGCTAGATCTACCTAGTTATAGGATTTAAAAAACACTAATGAAGTGTGTACTAGGTTAAGAGATTTACATAAGACTGTTAAGTCTACTCTATTAAGAGATTTATCAAAAACTCTATCACAATTATCAAAAAGTAATAGGAAATTATCTGCTAGTTGACAACTCAATTGTCTGAAATAGATCTATGAGTGCTCATCAAAATATCACCTTATCTATGATGATTCTCTACTCTGTTCTTCTTGGTAGCCTTCTTATGATTCTGCTCAATCTAATATCCTTTGTATTTTGTTCTGCTTGGTAAACTGATTGTCTTGAAGTTTGGCAATGTCTTCAAGTGCTCTGTGATTCATATATATTAGTTCACCAACCTCTTAAAATGGTGCAAACATAAAAAATATATTGTGTTCTATTTTTGCCACCTTAGCAAAAATTAGGTTACAAAAATAATCATAACCCTAAGATCTACGGTGAAAAAATAACCTAGATCAACTATTACAATAAGATAAACATTTACTGAGTATCTTTTACAATAAATGTTCCTCGATCTTGGTAAACCATTTTATGATTTTTTGTAACTGTTTGCATAGAAGAATGTCCTTTTTCAGATTACTATGCCATTTTCGGTGATCATCAGTAAACACTATATAATTTGCTCAGTGTATACTGTGATGCTTGGTGTTTACTGACTGTCAGTGTCGGTGTCACTGGTGCTCAGTAAACTATGTGATGTTTGGTGTAAAGACTTTACTGATTGCTCTATCTTACTTCTAGTTATCGACCAACTCAATATAAGTAACCAACTGACCTGTTTACTATGCTTTGATACTAATGGCAACCTTAAATGCTCAATAGAGATTAACAATGAACAACCACTGTCTGTAATCCAATCAACTTTCTTTTCAACTTGAGAAACTAAGGCTTTTTCTTACTTAACATTAGTTTCAGGATTCTCTTCTTTAATTGCTACAAATCCTATGTCATCATTATTTTCAATATCACTTTCACTTAAATTTCTTTCTATACTAGCTTCAAGATCTTCATCATTAGCATAATAAAATTCATTAGATCTTCTAGGTTTGAAATTGTTTTTGTACTTTTTAACTCTCTTAGGACATTTAGATGCAAAATGACCATATTCTTGACAAGTCCAACATTTAAATATTTTCTTACCATCTGGTTCTCTTTTCACAAGCAAGGCAATACCTTCTTCAATCTTCTTGTCTTCTTCATTTCTAGATCTGCTGCTACCAGCATAATCTTCGCTCACACTAATGCTTCTTGATAAAGTAGGGTGAACACTAAGAGCACTGAATGCTATCTCTATTCTAGGTAAGTCTCCTGATAATCTCAAGTTCATTTTTGGTGCTTCCAATCTTCCAAGAAGAGTCTCTCTTGTAAAGTTTGTAGTACAAGGTATAACTTGTTCAATCATCCATGTTGTCTGCTTAAATACAAGAGTCAATGTCCTCGGAATTTTCCATATCACTTCATTCTCTATCTTTGTTCCTCCATAATATTTTATGCCTATAATAATTTTTGACATTCTACCAATATAGCTTCTAATAGATTCATCTTCCAAAATTCTTATATCTTCAAATGCACATATCCAAGTATGTAATCTAACTCTTTTTGCATGTTCATCACCTTCAAACGTAGAGTGTAAAGTATTCCAAATTTCATGAGATTTTTTCAAATATTTTACTTAAATGTACTCATTCTCTGGGAGTGCTATCAAAAGTGCTTCACTTGCAAGTATGTTACACATGAATACATCTATCTCATCCACAGTACATGTTTCAAGATTGTCCTCTTCAATGATAGTCTTATCATTCTTTGTAGTCAACCAATAACCTAGTCCTAAACATAGTAGGTGTGTCTTCATCTTTTCTTTCCAACTGTCAAAATTTACTCCATCAAACTTAGGGCTTTCTTTCCTGAAATTCACCATGGATCTCCTTAAGCTATTAAACTTCTTTTTCAAGGACCTACCACTCTGATACCAATTGTTAGAAAGTAAAGTCCACCAAGATAACTGAGAGGGGGGGGAGAGGTGAATCAGTTATCAGATAATTATAACTTTTATCATCTTCAATAGCATTAAACCATATAAGCAATATAATTACCAACCATAGAAAGATATTCATACATAATAACACAATGACACAAGATATGTTGACTAGGGAACCTCTTGATCAAAGAGTAAACCCCGGTGGGAATGATGCCCACAAAAGATGCACTAATATGAATATTCCTTGTGAAAGGATGGACTCTACTAGGAGTCTTATGAAATACATTCAGTACAAATGAATCCCTGTTAGGAGATTTTGAATCCCTGTTAAAAGATTCTAACCCTGTTAAGAGTTATGGAAGACAGAAGGACCCACTGCCCAAACAGCTTCAGGGTAAGATCACTAAACACACTGTCCAAATAATATTTGAATTAATCAATAGAATAATATGTTACCTCTTTTCTAACTATTCCAAACCACACTCACTGTTACATCAAATCTCAATTTCAGATCTATGTACCTCACATGTCTTCCTTCACAAATTCAATTTCATACTTAGCTCTTTTCTTCACTTCATGCATACAGCATCACACACAACCGCTACTTCCATATCACAACTACTCACTACAACAAGGAAATACATTCCTTCCTTTATACAATACTCAAATAATTACAAATGAGTTGGCATACAATTACAATATAAAAGTTTCCACACGCTACACCAAAATTACACAAAACTGTCAGCTTCCAAATACAATAAATCTTCACTCGTGTGACCTCAAAGTCTATACTATCATCCACATCACTATCAATGTGTCTTCAACTTCCCTTTAACTGTGAAAAACCAAATTCCATCCCGATTAGGAGATATCATCCGATTTCCACAAATCGCTACTCAGGAACACTACCTGAATACTGCTTCCACCAAAATGATCATAACTTCCATGAATAAATGAATTACTATCTGCACTCTTAACCATAGACATATAATACATCAAAGAGTATAACCTCAACATCACATAGGTCCAACTATAATAACCCACGTACTCTAATCCAAACTCTGTCTGTTTCTCTACAAGTCTTCGGTAAATCATTGTGTTGACATTAATGACAATCATAGTCATGAATGCAACAATAATTTCTATAGAATGGCTACCAAACATTTAGCATTCATTACTAACAATATAATTCTCTTTTCATTCATTCAATAAAATTTGGGTAGTATTTCATTTTATAAAACTAAGTTTTCAAATTCCCAAAATGGGATTCTTAAAATAATCAATAAAATGATTTGATTCCAAAAATAAATATGTTATATTTAATTAAGAAAGCTATTTTTAATAAATTTCAAAGAAAAATATGGTGAATATAGAGATAAATCAAGTTTCCTACCTCTAAAGTTGCCAAAACTTCAAATATCTAAGCCAAAATAAACATACCAAAAATGTCAGCACAAAAAAGAAGCCAGATCAAGGAATCACAAAATATTTACATCCAACCACATAGAGACACAAATGGTGGCACAATTTCAAATCTATATCCATAAGAATACAATATAGAAAAGGAAATGGAAAGGGACTACATCTTCCCTCCTAAAGAATAAGCTTACTCCTAGAAGCCTTCAAATAAAGAAAAGGCCGAGCACACCAAATTGAAGATCAAACAATAAAATCTAGTATAAAAAATAACCACTCAAGTCCTTTATGATTTAATACCATACCATGGCACTTCCTTTCCAAACCATATAAAAACAACAAATTAAACAAACACGGGCTGGAAGGATCATCATCCCCAATTGAGGTCCTATTATGGAACCACTATAAGATCTAGGAAACTCTACCTATACATGATCTCTTTCTAGGAAAGACACAACACTAACTATTGTGTCTCATCATTAGACATCCAACAATTAAATAGTTCCCTCAAGGGTCTCTTCTAAGACCAAGGTACCAAAAACTCTAAAAACTACAATTTGAGAACAAGGGGAAAAGGTAATCCTCAAGACTCAAAAATTACTACCATGCTCATCTAAAGAATACTTTATTCCAAAAAGAGTAGACTACTTACTCAACTATGAATGTAAAAAAGAGAGACTCTCTAGATTGAAATTCACTTTTCTTATAGATACTATGTCTAGCTAAGGGGTACCAAGATGTATGAATACAAATAAGTAACCTCTTATATCCCAGACAACTCACACTATATAGGCTCAACAATCCCTACTTCCACATGAAGGGCCATACAACTACCAATTGAACAACAAGCATAGGATAAAAATATGACTTCTCTGATTTCACCATCAACAATGTGCCTATGAGTCCTAATGAGGGTCATCATTCTACACTCAAATCTAAAACCAAGTTCATAATGTCTAAATTTGTCCACCAAGACCACATCATCTTCTGTAGATATCTAAAATAGTCCATTTGCATTCTAATATTAATTTTTATTAATATTTTCCATGAACATTATAGTTGATTTTATTAATTGACTACAATCATTATATTCCTTTATTTATTTAATTAAATTTACTTCAATTAAATAAATTCATTTTTCATTTGTATTTAAATTTTATTTAAATACTATAATAGATTAAATGTATTTTAATATATTATCCCTCCATTTCTTAATATAAAATAAATTTTATTTATTTTATTCCTCCACTAGCCTAAAAGTTCTTCTAAATCATAATTTAATTTAATTTAATCTATTTTCTATTTTTCCTAATCTTACCTTTTGCTAATACTCCTCTAATATTAATTAAAAGGTGGATTACCTCAAATCATGTGCACAATCACCTTTTCCAAGATAGCCACCTCTCCATCTTTTTTCTCCTCCAATCATTTTGAATCCCTCTTTCCCTCTAAAAGTGGATTTTGACTTTTGCATTGCCTCTTAATCCTAGCCACTCATTTCTTTTGCCTCTTTATCTTAGCTACTCCCCTTTTTCTCTTAATCTTGGCCATCCATTCTTTTGTCTTTTAATCTCCTCCATCAAATCCTATGCAATTTCTATAAAAGAATACCTATGTTTAATTTGTAGGCTAATCTTGTATGGATAATCATCAAGCATTCTAGAGTACTTGAGAACTCATTTGAGCACATATCATTCTAGCATTCTAGCATTTTTTAGCATTTTAATTTCTTAGCATAGTTGTTGCACTTTCATTCTTAGCTTAGATTTCAATTATTGCATGGCAGAATAGTTTTGATTTCATATATTTGTTAGAATTTTGCATTTTCATTCATGGTTAGCTTGCGTTGCATTTCTTATTAAAAATAAATAAAAATATCTTGTATCATCTTGCTTGTGCACTATCTTCTTCATAGATATTGCACTTGCACATCATTGTGAGATTTGGGGCAAGTTCCTCATACTTATTTCCAAAACTCTCATTTTTCATCTTATAGTCTTTTCATTAGATTTCATTCAAGATTGTGTTGGGAGAGCATACCCACAATAATCTTGAAGAGAAAATCAAACAAGTTTATTGGGAGCCCTTATTTTATCTCATTGAGGTTATAGTCAAAGTTACTTATTTTGTTTCATTTGAAATGACTAACATCTAATGTGATTTTTTTTGGTAAGATAAAGGTATCCCCTCCACCTCCTTCCATGAGCCCCTTCTATCCCAAGGCTTATCATCCACTCCCCCTCAATTTCATAAAGATATTTCTTGTACCCAATCCACTACTTCCCCTCCATGTCAAGATCAAATCACCCCATCTCCTGACTTCATTCCCTCCAGTCCATTCAATTATAGCCTTCCATCTCAAGATTCTATCATCTCTTACACTCTGCCACATAATCATCTCCAAAGTCAAGTTCAAAGTACCCCTTCATATCCATGTCATGATTCCAATCCATCTCAAGATCTTATTATCCCCCTAATTCCCCTCATTATATTAATCCTCCACAAGATCCCATAATTCCTGTCCAATCCATCCATGAATCCCATATAAATGATCTTGGTTCCTCCACCTCTATCCTTCATGGATTCCTTCAAGACCTTATCATTCCTCTCATATTTCATCCCCACCGACTCCCATCTTGTGTTCAAAATAATAAGTAACCCATTGAAGAAACAATGTCTCAATATGTTGGTACACCTTCCATATCCAAAATCCCTCCATCTAAACTCAAAAGTTCCCACTCTCCATCCTCAAAGCTAAACCATTCATCCTTTCCATCCATTTTGGATTCTTATATCCAAAACTCCATTCCTTCCACATCCACATCTATTTTGGGCCCTTATATCCATAACTCCATTCCTTCCTTATCCATATCCATTTTAGGTCATTATATCCCAAATCCAAACCCTTCATCCCTTTCATCCATTTTGGGTCCTTACATACATCCATCCATCATATCCAAGTACACCACATCATCACCTCAAATCCTTAAGAAAGATCAACAAAGGAACACATCCATGAATCCATTCCAACATTCACTCTCCATCATTCCATCCATAAATTCTCCATATCATCCATCCTCATGCACCTATACCATGTCTAATGGAAGCACGTGGGATGCCAAAGACAAAATACATAAAGCTAAAAATCCACAAGAATCCATGGATCAACATGTCCCATCTAAAAGACATGTTCAATCAAAGAAAAATATGATTCAAAATAAAGAAAATTTCAAAAGGCCCAATTTTTTTTTTAAATAACAAATTATGTGGATTCCTAAGCTACTTATTGAATCAATTCATCTCAAATAAAAATAAAAATTGGCATCCAACTTTAATAATCCAAAATATTCCCTGACTCATAAGTCCTCTAATCCTTCATCTAAAAATCCTCCATTCTCCAACTCCATTTTGGGTCGTTATGTCTCACAATCTACTAGCCTAAGTCCACTATTTCCTTCATCTATTTTGGGTCCTTACATGATCCCAAAATCCATGATTTCTCCTCCATCTCCTTCAAAATACCCTCCTCCACTACTCCACCACCCTTCACAGTGTGTCCCAATGATGATATTCCAATATCCTTCCTCTATTTATTCACAAGTCTTTTAGCTTACCATCCATTATCCACCAATCCTTCTGCACCTATCCTCTCCTTTAATCTAATATTTTGCATAAATCCTTATCCTCCACCACCTATCCATTTCATCCCCCTTTCCACCATTCTACCAACATCTATGAACATATATCCAAATTTCCTTATTCTATATCAAGGGATACCATCCATGGAACTAGATGCTTGAGTTCTCCTTTCATTTTTCCATTATCATCCCTCCCATAAATTTTTTTTAAAAAATAAATTTTAACAAAAAAATAGGAAAAAAATTATCCAACAGTAAAAACTTGGTAATCAAGCACCTTGGACAAGTACCATGATAAAAAACTAGAAAACAGGTGTCATGTGTCATCCCTCCATCATGTTCTCTTCATACTTGAGGGACATTCCTTCTCACTATCCATCCATAATTTTATCTTCCCTATCATCTACTTTACATATTTATCATATCTATTTCATTCATTTATCTGCCTCCCCTTACACTCTATACTTGGGGGAAAGATCCATCCATACTATGCTAGCATAAATATCTTCCACCATCCATTGTCCAATCTAGATTCGTCATCATTTACTTTCCCATCTTTGATCTTGACTATCCTATGCATCCCTTCTTTCCATATGTACCTTCCATAACCCTTACTCCTTATCCATCCATTTTCCTTCATAATTTTATCCATTTTCACATATTTTATCTTGACATCCCTATCATCCATCTCGTAATCCTTGTCATATTAATTCTCTTGATCCATCATTCATAATACTCTTTGAGTCCATGCACCCTCCCATGTCCTTGATCTTGATCATCCTATATATTTCCTCCATCCATTATCTATTATACAATTACATCTATATCCTCCATATCATTATCCCCTATCCTCTTCATACCCTCCATCTCATATCCCTTATCCATCCACCTTTCCCTTTCTTGTCCTTTCTCTTTCTTAAAAAAATAGAGGTACTAAAATACAAAGAAAATATCCTTACTTGCTTTATATAATGAACAAGCCTTCATCTCCTTCATGCATCCCTTATGCACCATATTTCCATTTCATACATCATTATCTGGCCCCATATTTTTATTCTTCATTTTCTTACCTATGGTCTAGGGAATTTAACTCCTTTGCAACATGGTCCTTGGAGCCTCATCCACCTCCTCCCCATCATCCCCATCTCCTATCACCATCCTTCCATCCTATACATTTGTATTCTCCATCTTTCCATCCTTCATTCTCCTCCTTCTAGTGTGTGGTGTGTAAATCCTTTTCCGCATAGTTCTTGGATCTCCATCCCTATACCCCCCATCCTATAATATTCCATATCCTACCCTTACCTATCCATTCATTCCATCTATCTCCTATCCAATCCCTCCCTTCCATCTATTCATTTTCTAAACAAAAATATCTTCATCCTTCTATCCTCTATCATTCCTTATTTATCCCTTGTCATTGGTCCCAATCCACTTATCCATTTTCCTGTCCCATCCTATCCAATCCCTTAATCATCCTTTCATCTTATTTAAACCATCTTGTTTATCAAATCTATTTATCTTCTAATCCAATCCATTTACTCCCATTCTTTTCAATCTCATCTTATCCAATCATCTTCTCTTCCAATCTCATTCTATCCAATCCACTCATCCTAAAAAATCTAAACAATCTAAAAAATCTAAAAATCTCTATAATACAAAAGATCCCAAGTCAGTCCAACCAAGTGAAATAAATACTAATCCCTTCAATCCAATCTTGCGATCTACCATGATAATCTTCAATTAATCTATTGGCTTAAACCAAACCAGTTGATAATCAATTGATCAATTTCAAATCTAATCATCATCATCATGGGATGTATCATTCTCAATCCTTAATGCCCTGCCCTCCCAATCACTCAATCAATTGGTTTTCAGCTTGACTAGGGGCAATAAGTTGGTTTTTTGTTCATTCTTTCTTTTTTCTTGTATGTATTAGTATTTTTTTCGTCTATCGTGGTCTTTGCATCCTATTGTCACAAGGGCATCATGGTCTTCCATATCATGGCATCATAAGGCATATGGTTATATTTGACATTTTTTATCACATACTTGACACATGGTGATCTTGGATCCTCATAGCTTGGTGCATAACGTCAACTACAATATCAAAATAGGATATGCTCTCCTATTTTGACACAATGATAATCTACATTTAGGTTCATTTTGCATTGGAGGCCTTCTTTTATTCATTTATCCTCTTTCATCCCCGCACCCTTGTCGGCTTCATCACTCTGACACACTCCTTGACCCCCCCAAAACATACAAATTATCTCTTTTTTCTCCACTTCCTCTATCCTCGCCCTTCTTTTTGAGAAAATTATCAAAATTACATTTTTGCCCAATTTTCTCAAGGGGGCATATCCTCTTCCTGACATCATTTAGGCACAACTCCTGTGGCATATTCATTTTCTTTTTCTTTGACACGATGTTGATTTTAACACCGCATCAAAGAGGGGCAAAATGTAGACACCTAAAATTATCCATTTGCATTCTAATATTAATTTTTATTAATATTTTTCTGAATATTATAGTTGATTTTATTAATTGACTATAATCATTATATTATTCCATTTATTTATTTAAATTAAATTAAATTAAATAACTTCATTTTCCCTTTGTATTTAAATTTTATTTAAACACTATAATATATTAAATTTATTTTAATATATTATCCCTCCATCTCCTAATATAAAATAAGTTTTATTTATTTTATCCCTCCACTAGCCTAAAATTCTTCTAAACTATGATTAAATTAAAAATTATTTTAATTAATCCCTTTTCCCTTTTTCCTAACCTTTCCTTTTTCTAATATTTCTCTAATCTTGATTAAAAGGTGGATTACCTCTAATCATGTGCACAATCACCTTTTCCAAGGTAGCCACCTCTCTATCTCTTTTCTCCACTAATCAAATTTAAATTCATCTTTCCCTCTAAAAGTGAAGTTTGACATTTGCATCTTTTGCCTCTCAAACCCTACCTAACATCCTTTTTCCTCTTAATCGTAGCCACTCATTTATTTTTCCTCTCCATCTTAGCCACTTCTCTTTTGCCTCTTAATCTTGGTCATCCCTTATTTTGCCTCTTAATCCCCTCCATCCAATCCTATTCACTTTCTATAAAAGAAGGCATCTCTTTCATTTGTAGGCTAATATTGTAAGGATAACCATCAAGCATTCTAGAGAAATTGAGCAAATAACACTCTACCACTCTAGCATTTTTTTTAACATTTAAATTTCTTAGCATAGTTGTTGCACTTTCATTCTTATCTTAGATTTTAATTCTTTCATGGTAGAATAGTTTTGATTTCATAGCTTAGTTGGAATCTTGCATTTTCATTCTTAGTGAGCTTGCATTGCATTTCTTATTCAAAAACAACCAAAAATATCTTGCATCATCTTGCTTGTGCACTATCTTCTTCACAGATCTTGCACTTGCACATCATTGTGAGATTTGGGGCAAGTTCCTCATACTTATTTCCAAAACCCTCAATTTGCATATTATAGTTTATGCATTAGATTGCATTCCATTTTGATGGGAGAGCATACCCACAATAATCTTGAAGAGAAAATCAAACAAAGTTATTAGGTGCCCTTGTTTTAGCTCATTGAGGTTGTAGTGAAAGTTACTATTGGAAACTTGGCTAGCTATGATATCATGATGTTTTCATTTATGGAAACATATTATTAGTATTAAGTCAGCAGGACATAAGGACAAAGTTTTGGTATAAGGACTTAGAATATTGTCTAAGTATCACAAGATTTATCTTTCAACACATAGACTATTTTGATCAGTTCAGTTCACAAAGTTATATTCAGCATGTGTGTGCTTGGGTACAAATAGTACAAAGTGTGTAGATCCTACAGCTAAAAGCACATGACTATACAACATGTACGGAAAGATTTATTATTATTTTACAGAAACAATGTTGAGCCACCAGAATAGAGTAACAACCAATAAATGATTATTTTGGGTTAATGAATTTTTTTTTTACCAAAATAATAACTAAAATAATTAGGGACGACATCCTAGATGTCCACCCTAAGTCAACAAGAAGTAATTTTATGTTTTGGGAAGTGTCTAATAAAGTGAAGGCCGATTGTAAGGTTATTTTGTAAATAGCTTGTATAAAGGAAAGAAAACTTGTAGTGTGAACAAGAAGTATGTTATGGTATTGATGTATATTATTGTATTATGTGAAATATGATGTATGATTAGAGCAGTGCAAATTTGTGATAAGTTTTGTAAAGAGCATCAAAGGTAAATCAGAATATTGAAGATATTCAGTAGCAGCGAAAGGTTTTATTCATTACCTTTTGTATTGAAGATTATCAGTTCACATTGCATGTTTGCAAAGTGAGCTCATCTTGCATACATTCTATTGTATTTTGTAATACCAACTCCTAACAAGGTTGAGGATTCTAACAAGGACTGAGACACTATACGAATGTAATAGACTCCTCATAGGGTTAATATCTTTCACAAGATACTTTTGATTAGTGGATCATTTTTGGGTACCATCCCCACTGAGGTTTTCCCTTGGCTAGGGTTTCCTCAATAAAAAATATGGTGTTATGAGTTCCATTTTTTTATGGTTGTGTTTACTATTCAATTTATTCAATTTAGTTTCTTATGCAAGTTACAAGTTAATTAATAGTATCCATACTTGGACAAAAGTAAAAATCTGTGAAATATTGATTCACCAACCCCCCCCTCTCAGTATTTCCTATTTTTAACAATTGGTATCAAAGCCCAGTTACTCAGAGAAGGCCTAACAACTTGAGTAAGATCTGTATGGATATGTATCAGTTGCAAAAGAACCTAGAATAATCTCTTGCGAAGATTGATATTCTTATTGAAGAAAGAGATGCTCTAAAGAACAAGAATGAAAGTGCAAAAGACTACATTAAGAAATTGATAAATAAGAAAGATTATCTTAAATCAAATAAAGAGCCTAAGAATCACATCAAGGATAGTGATGAAATTTCAAAACTGAAAAAGGAGAATGAGATCTTGAAGCACGAAAAAAATATTATAGATCTAAAGTTAAGCTTGAAAGATGATAAAAGTAAAATTGAATCAGATCTGAAGTTTGAAAATGAAGATCTAAGGTAAAATCTTTCCAAGACAACATCCAATCTTGAGACTAAAAAGTTGTAGTATGTTGAACTTGAGAAGTATAATACTGTTGTGAAAGGAGAGCTAACTCAATCTAAGCAACATCTTGAGAAATTGTATTCCGGAAATGAAATGATTGATGAACATATTTCTTTTCAGAGACCTTCTTATGATAAGAATGACCTTGGATATCTTGAAGAAAAATTCTAAAAGAAGACTGAAGAATGTAAAGAACCAGATCCAGTAATCCAACAGCCTAAGAACAAGGAAGAAGAAAAACAAAACAAAAATGAGTCTAACCAGTCTAAAGATGTACCTAAGAAACCTAAGAAATTTGAATCACCTAAAGAAGTGTGAAATGAATTCAAAGGTATATTTTATGCATGCAATTCATTTGGACACATGAAAAGGGATTGTACAGGTAAGCAATTTTAACCTATCTCTAGATATTGTTATAATTATCATGGTCTTGTTCATAGAGCTATTGATTTTAAGAAACCTAGATCTAGTAATAAAGATAATAGTATAATTTTTAGAGGTTCTAAACGTGCAGATAAGAGACCTATTGAAGAAACCAATGTTATAAGAAATGGATTTGTGTGTTATAGATGCAACAACTTTGGACATATTGCTAGAAATTGTAGATCATAGATTAGTCAGTCAGGATCGAGATATGGAAACATTGTTATAGTTTGTCATATTTGTAACAACATGGGACATAGAAAGACATTTTAGAATGAACAACATGATGAATCCTACTCCTAGAAGAAATGTGAACTACACCGAGATGAACAAAGATAACATAAATAGTCAAAAAGGAAATAGTAACATTAAGGAAGATATTGTATTTGTCAAAGCTATAGATCCAACAAGTGCATCCACTATATTGGGAAGTCAATCAGGTGAAGCATTTGAAAGTAAGTTGGAACCTATTTAATTTGAATGAATGGATTCATGTATGGTTAGTGATGTCAGTGAGAGACCTAGGTATAGATTTTAGAAACACCCATATATCTCCATTAAGGATGATCCAACAAGAACATTTTCACAATTTTCGCATAGGGTTTTACACGTTGAGGATATCTAAACTTATATCCACTGCAAGTTTGAGCCATTAGGGGATAGTGATATTCACAAATATTTGAGTCTTGTGTACAAAAACTTGACATTTAATGAAGGTTTTGAGCATTTAGATAATTTGAACATTACCAAGCAGATTTTCTTCACTGAGTTTGATAACCATGAATGGATGAAAAACATTCTAAGTTGCATTCATGAAGACATGTTTTGGGTGGGAGATTTACCTGTTGTCATTGACAATTAGATGATTCATAAATTCACTGGTTTGAGTAATGAGGGTAGTAAACCTATTAACACTAAGAATGTTAAGAAACTAGTTGAATCTAACCTAAAGATAAAATCTGATGGAAGAAACATGAAGGTAGACATGATAGAAAAAATTGACATTAGATTGTAAGAAAAAATATAGGTTATAATATGAATTACAGTTCTATATTGAACTCTATCCAAGCAAGATTTATTCATGCAACTTACATGATGATTGTTGAGAAATAAAAAGTGAACATGTGTGAGATTCTGAGACAATAGTTGGTAGATAACTTAGGTAGACTAAATAAAAAAAAGAATGCAACATTCAGATTTGAGTATTTGATAACACAACTATTCTTCCAAGTATTAGAGAAATTCCCTAGTATACCAAACTATGAGTGGAAATCCAACAGATGTACAATGGATATAGTGACATAGTATTACAGAAAAAAATCAGAAGAAAGAATCATAGGAGATATAACCAAAATGATGAAAAGTATCCAGGCAAAAATGAAACAAAGATCTATAATTCCACCCGCATTAGTAAAAACATATAAGAATGATATTTTTTATGGTATAAAATGACATGACATGCACGGAAGCAGTAGAAACAAGAGTAAAATTCATTGATCCTATGAGCTATGAAATGTCAGAGGAAGTAATTGAAGGATATGCAAAGATAATCCTTAAATTGGATAAGGATAAGGAATTTCCTAGATGGATCACTTATGAGGAAAAGATTAAAGAATTCTACCGAGACTTATATGCTAAGGATATAAGAAGAAATGTTGATAAAAAAATTGACAGTATCTTGAAGGAGACAGGAATGAGCAGAGAAAAATATAATGAAGCCTTAAAGATTGCAAGTGTGGTTAGAGAAAGTGGGAAGCTAAATATTTTAGTCAAACCACTATCTATAAGAACTGAAGGTATAACTATTGTAGTTCCATCTACACAATCACCTAAAATTCTTTATGCAATAGTATCACAAGTCCAACCACAAGTCACTCCCATTCACAAAGAAAGAAAAGAAGATGTGAATGTTGTTGAGGTAAAATCATACTCTTCATCCACCAGAAGATCAACAAGATTGGTTGAAGTTAAGAAAGAACCTACAGAAGATCCAAAGTACAAAAGAGTGAAACAAATGACAACTGGACTAGGTAAGAGGTAGAAAGTACTAATGCCTATTGAAAAGAAATAGTCAAGAAGACTTGAGAAAGAAGAGAAAAAGGAAAAATTAGTGAGTGTGAGTAAAGACAGAAAACCATGGGAGCCTAAGATTGATAACATCAAAAACACAATCATCTACAATGGTAATTTTGTATAGGTAAACAAGTTTTACAATTTTTATAATAATTTTGAACAACTTCAGGTAGAGAATGCAGTGATCAGACATATGATCTTACTAAATAAGAAATTTGAGGACATTAGAGGACAAATTCCTAATGAACTAAATGAAAGACTTGTCAAAAGAAAGATGAGAGTTCATGATGAGGACATGAAAATAAGAGAAAACATGATTAGAAGACTTTGTATAGTAAACAATGATGAACATCTTAAGAGTCTTATGAAGACACTTGAACCTCACCTAACAACAAGAACAAGAGAATTACTAATCATAGGAGGAGATTATGAAGAAGTTAACAAGAAAATAGAGGAAGCTATAGTGTTGATGATGTCAACCATGTAGACCAGAAAAGAAACAACATCCATAGTAGTACCACAGGTAATGATTGGTCAAGACAATATACATATTAACAACACCAGTGTAACAGTAGATACCACATAAGATCCATTTATGGATTAAATAGTGAAAACATTGTTGACAATTTGATAGAAGAAGAAGAGTTGAAAAAGAAGGAATAAGATGAGAAGAAGAGAGAAGAGGAATAAAAGGTTAAGGAAGAAAAGAAACAAAAAGAGGAAGAAGAAAAAAGGAAAAGAGATGAAGAAAAAGAAAAGGAGGATAAGATTAGAGAAGCCATATAGGAAATGGAAAAGAAATGGAATCAAATTGTACTAGAATTAGTAATTGTGCCACAATTAAGGTACACTAAGACTGAGGTTAATAAGGTTGTTTTCCAGCATGAAGCTAACATATTATTCCAAACCCCAATGAAGACGAAGATACAATTAGAGACAACATTACAGAACCTATTTGGAGATGATGATGATCAAGCTGAGCTGATATCATCATTAAGAAAAATCTTTAAAAAAATAAGCAAGTGAAAAGTTTACAAAACTCACTAATGTTAGTCACAGAGAAGCTTCAAAGTATCCTAATAGAAAAAGTATCATAAACTCAGCCTCAATATAGAGAAAATGTAGTAATGAAGGCATTTGATAATGAGTTCTCACATTTATCTGAGGTAGCAGCCTCCCAAGTACAAACCAAGCACAATGGACATCTATTTGACACTATTTTTCATAACATCATAAATGACTTAATTGTACTTGAAACCAACATCAAATAACTAATGAGATGTGAAATTGAAGGAAGGACTCTATATGGTCAGTGCACATTGGTGCACAATTTTGTTAGAGATATAAATGAGAAATTGATAAACAAGCATGCAGATCTACAAAACTTAGTTTGTTAGGAATGAATGCAAAGTGTTTTGGCAGTCATTCTATAGCAGTTTTTGTTGCATTCATGACTTGGATTGTCATTGATGTCAACACAGTGATATTCTGGATATTAGCAGGAAAGTAGGTACAGTTTTGTTTTGCACACATGTTGTATTATAGATTGGCTTTTGCACAATTGATGGTATGTTCTTTGGTGTGTTATCAACCTATGGTTAATAGCGCAAAAATAAATTCATTCATTTGTAAGAGTTATGAGCATTTTGGTGAAAGCAGTGTTTAGATAGTGTTTCTGTCTAGCGATGTTAAAAAATCGGAGGATATCTCTTAGCTGGGATGGAATCTGATTTTGCACAGTTAAAGGGATGTTGGAGACTCATTAATGATGATGTGGTTCATAGTGCAAACTTTGAGGATATGTTTGGAGAAAGTTACAGTATCTGGAAGCTGACAGTTTTATGTGAATTCTGTGTGTAGTGTGTAGAATTTATTATTTTGTAATTGAGGACCGACTCATTTGTAATTATTTGAGTTTGGTATATAAGAAGGAATTTTTTCCTTATTGTAATGTGTACTATGAAGAGTGAGATGTGAATATATGCATGAAGTGAAGAAAAGAGCTAATTCAGTGATGAAGGAAGACTTGTGAGTACAAAGATTTGGAATTGTGATCTTGTGTAGCAGAGAGTGTAGTTTTGGCACAGTGTGAAGGAGGTAATACATTTCATATTATTCTATTGAATAATTCTAAGATCTTTTGGACAGTGGGTTCAGAGATCTTGCCTTGAAGCTGTTTGGGCAGTGGGTCCTTCTATCTTCCATCAACTCTTAACCGGGTTAGAATCTTTTAACATGGATTCAAAATCTCCTAACAGGGATTTATATGTACTAAATGTATTTCATAAAACTCCTAACAGGGTCCATCCTCTAATAAGGAACTTTCATATTAGTGCATCATTTTGTGGGCATCATTCCCACCGGGGTTTACTCTTTTCAAGAGGTTCCCTAGTCAACATATCTTGTGTTATTGTGCAATTGTGTATGATTATCTTTCTATGGTTGATCAATACATTGATTATATTGTTTAAATTTGTTGAATGGATAAATTATCTGATAACTAATTCACCCCCCCCCCTCTCAATTATCTTGGGGATCTTTACTTTCTAACAGTTGGTATCAGAGCAGTAGGTCCTTGAAAGAAAAGTTTAACAACTTAAGGAGATCCATGGTGAATTTTAGAAAAGAAAGCCCTAAGTTTGATGGAGTAAATTTTGATAGCTGGAAAGAAAAGATGAAGACACATCTATTGTGTTTAGGACCAAGTTATTGGTTGATTAAAAAGAATGAGAAGACTATCATTGAGGAAGACAATCTAGAGGCAAGAACTAAAGATGAACTAGATCTATTCATGTGTAACATACTTGCAAGAGAAGCACTTTTGTCAGCACTACCGAAGAATGAATATAGTTAGGTAAGAAGTTTGAAAACATCTCATGCAATTTGGAAAGCTTTACATTCTACTTTTGAAGGTGATGAACATGCAAAGAAGGCTAGATTACATAATTGGATTTGTGCATTTGAAGATATCAGAATGATGGAAGATGAATCTATTAGAAGCTATATTGGTAGGATGTCTAAGATTGTAACAGGAATAAAGTCTTGTGGAGGTGATAAGATAGAGAATGAAGTGATATGGAAAATTCTGAGAACTTTGACACCAGTATTCAAGCAGACAACGCAGATGATTGAACAAGTGATACCTTGTACATCAAACTTTTCAAGAGAGACTCTTCTTGGAAGATTAGAAACAACAAAGATGAACTTGAGATTATCAGGAGAGCTACCTAGAATGGAAACAGCATTCAGTGCTCTTAACATTAGACCTACAAGAAGTACTAGTGTGAAAGGAGATTATGCCAATAGTAGCAGATCTGAGGAAGATAAGAAGATTGAAGAAGGTATTACATTACTTGTAAAAAGAGAACCAGATGGTAAGAAAATCTTTAAATGTTGGACTTGTCAAGAATATGATCATTTTGCATCTAAATGTCCTAAAGGAGTTAAGAAGTATAGAAGCAACTTTAAACCTAGGAGATGTAAAGAATGTTATTATGCAAATGATGAAGATCTTGAAGCAGGAATTGAAAAACATTTAAGTGACAGTGATAATGATAACTTTGAGGAAATAGGATTTGTAGCAATTAAAGAAGAAAGTTCTGAATCTGATAAAATGGAAGAAAAAGCATTAGTTTCACAAGTTGAAAAGAAATCTGATTGGATTATAGACAGTGGTTGTTCACATCATATGATTGGAGATAAAAGAAAGTTTGTTAAGTTAGATAATTATGATGGAGGAATTGTTAGGGTTGGTAACAATGCACCTTGTTTGATTAAGGGTATAGGATCTATTACTCTTGATGGAAAGACTAACATTGATAATGTTTACTTTGTTGATGGACTGAGACATAATCTACTAAGCGTTGGACAATTGGCTGATAAGGGTTATCAAGTTTGGTTTTCTGAGAAAACTTGTGTGATAAAAGATAAAGATGGAAATCTGATTGGAAAAGGATCCAGAACCAGAGGTAATGTATTTCAGTTCAATCCTACTGAGATGACATGTTTGATAACTAGCATTGATGACAGTTGGTTATGGCATAAAAGGTTTTGTCATATAAACTTTGATAATATTGTCAAGGTGAGTACTACACTTGCAGTAAGAGATTTACCTAGAATTATGAAACCTACTAACATGATTTGCAAAGAATGTATGATGGCAAAGTAGAAAAGGAGTTCATTTCCCAATAAGAAGTTCACATCGACAGAGAAGCTGGAGATTGTTCATACAGACTTGAGTGGACCTACTAGGACTAGAGGATTCTATGGTGAAAGGTATTTTATGATTCTTGTTGATGATTTTACAAGAATGATGTGGATTGCATTTTTGAAAGAAAAATCTGAAGCATTTGATAAATTTAAGATCATGAAAAGCAAAATTGAGAATGAATCTGGAATGAAGATTAAGTGTCTAAGATCTGATAGAGGTGATGAATTTACATCTAGAGAGTTTAACACTTTTTGTGAAATGAATGGTATTAAGAGACAACTTTCAGCCCCTAGAACACCAGAACAAAATGGTATTGTAGAAAGAAGGAACAGGTCAATAACTGAAGCAGCAAGAGCTATGTTGTTTGAAAATGATTTGGCTAAAACTTTTTGGAGAGAAGCAGTGAACACAATAGTATACACTATGAACAGAGTACAAATCAGAGTAGATACAAACAAGACACCTTATGAATTATGGTTTGGACATACACCCTCAGTTAAGTATTTTAGAATTTTTGGAAGTAAATGTTATATAAAGAGAGATGATGATATAGGAAAGTTTGATCCTAAAAGTGATGAAGGAATATTTCTTGGATATTCTTTAAAAAGCAAAGCATATAGATGTTATAACAAAAGAACTAAGACTATTGTTGAAAGTGAAAATGTAAAAGTTGATGAGAAGTTTAAAATTTAGGAAAGAATGATTGATTATGAATCCGATGGAGAAGCACAACCTCAGCCTAACATTGAAAATGCAGAATTATTTTTTGAAACTAACAGTGATTTGCTGAATGAAAGTCATACTGAAGAAAATAGAGAAGAAAATAGAGAAGAAAATAGAGAAGAAAGAAGAGAAGAATCTACAGTCGGAACAAGATCAGTAACTATGACACCTAACAGGTATACTTCAAGACATCACCCTGTTGAGCAAGTTATTGGAAGTTTAGATAGAGGATTTTTTACTCGAAATAAGGTACATTTATGTTTGATTTCTCAAATTGAACCTAAGACTACTAATGAAGCTTATGAAGATGAACATTGGATCAATGCTATGAAAGAAGAACTAGAGCAGATTGAAAAAAACAAGACATGGGAATTGGTCCCTAGACTTGAAGACAAGAATGTGATTGGAACAAAGTGGGTATTCAGAAACAAGATGAATGAACAAGGAGAAGTGATAAGAAACAAAGCAAGATTGGTATGTAAAGGATATTCACAACAAGAAGGAATTGACTATGAAGAAAATTTTGCACCTGTGGCCAGACTTGAAGCAGTGAGAATGTTTCTAGCATATACAACTTACAAGAAATTCAGAGTGTATCAGATGGATGTGAAGTTAGCATTTTTGAATGGTGAATTGGAAGAAGAAGTCTACATTGAGCAGCCTGAAGGTTTTCCTTTGACACAAGAAGGAGATATGGTATGTAAGTTAAAGAAAGCTTTATATGGATTATAACAATCACCTAGAACCTAGTATGCAAGATTGGATAAGTATTTATTGAAATTGAGATCTATAAAAGGAACAACAGATAGTAACTTATACACAAAAGAAATTGAGAATGGTTTGTTGGTTATAGTTATATTTGTTGATGATATTATCTTTGGAGGAGAAGATGAAGCTAGTGACAAATTTGCAGATGAAATGAAGACTAAATTTGAGATGAGCATGATTGGAGAAATGAAATATTTTTTGGGATTACAGATAACACAAAGCAAGGAAGGTATATTTGTAAGTCAGACTAAGTATTTAAATGAATTATTGAAAATATTTGGAATGGAAGATTCTAAACCTGTTGGAACACCTATGGTAATCGGACATAAGTTATCTAGCAAAGATGAGACACTAGCAGTTGAGCAAAAAAAGTACAGATCTATGATTGGAGGATTGTAGTACTTGACACATACAAGACCTGATATAGCACATTCAGTGGGGATTGTAGCAAGATTTCAAGAAAAACCTAGAGAATCACATTATGCAACAGTAAAGAGGATAGTGAGATATCTGAAAGGAACAATGGATTATGGATTATGGTATGAGAATTATGATGATTTTACTTTATGTGCCTATACTGATGCAAATTGGGGAGGCAACGTTGATGACAAGAAAAGCACCAGTGGTGGAGCCTTTTTTCTTGGAGGTAAATTGGTCTCTTGGCTAAGTAAGAAGCATAATTGTACTTCACAAAGCACAACAGAAGTAGAATATGTTGCAGCAGCAAATAATTGTAATCAGATTATTTGGATGAAGCAGATGTTGAAAGATATTGGAATAAAGTTTGATGAGCCTATTGTTATACATTGTGATAACACCAGTACAGTGAGTATGTCAAAAAATCCTATTTTACATTCTAAGACTAAACATATTGAGATCAAGTATCATGTTGTAAGAGAGAAACTTGCAAAAAAAGAAGGAAGATTAGAGTACATAAGTACAAAGGAGCAGATAGTAGATATATTTACAAAGCCTTTACCTAAGGATACATTTGTGTATCTGAGAGGTATGCTTGGGGTTATGCCCCAACCTATTTTTGAAAATTGATGCAAATGATTGCATCCATCCAGTGGTATATGAGCCCTATCTTTCTTCTGGATTGGATGTTGGAACTTCCTCTATGGGGGAGTTTATGAGCTGAGTCATGAGGACTCTTGTTATTGTATTCTTCTAAAAAGTGTCTTTTGACATTAAGTTGTTGTTGACTTAGTGATGGAATTTCTATCATTGATGTCAATGGGGGAGAGATATACATGAAAAACATTATGGATTGTATGAGAGAGCTGAATAGGAAAATGAAGCAAGATTTGATTTGATATTTTGCAGTGATGTTGTAGTATTGGATTTTTGGAACATTGGATGTTTTTCATCTATGTTGCCATCAATGCCAATGGGGGAGATTGTTAGGAATGAATGAAAAAAATTTTGGCAGTCATTCTGTAGCAGTTGTTGTTGCATTCATGACTTGGATTGTCATTGATGTCAACACAGTGATATTCTAGATATTAGCAGGAAAGCAGGTACAGTTTTGTTTTGCGCACATGTTGTATTGAAAATTAGCTTTTGTGCAATTGATGGTATGTTCTTTGGTGTATTATTAACCTATGGTTAACAGTGCAAAAATAAATTCATTCATTTGTAAGAGTTATGAGCATTTTGGTGAAAGCAGTGTTTAGACAGTGTTTCTATGTAGCGATGTTCAAAAATCAGAGCATATCTCTTAGCTAGAATGGAATAATATTTTGCATAGTTAAAGGGATGTTGGAGACTCATTAATGATGATGTGGTTCATAGTGCAAACTTCGAGGATATGTTTGGAGAAAGTTACAGTATCTGGAAGCTGACAGTTTTATGTGAATTCTGTGTGTAGCGTGTAGAATTTATTATTTGGTAATGGAGGACCGACTCATTTGTAATTATTTGAGTTTGGTATATAAGAAGGAATTTTTTCCTTATTTTAATGTGTACTATGAAGAGTGAGATGCGAATATATGCATGAAGTGAAGAAAAGAGCTAATTCAGTGATGAAGGAAGACTTGTGAGTACAGAGATCTGGAATTGTGATCTTGTGTAGCAGAGAGTACAGTTTTGGCATAGTGTGAAGGAGGTAATACATTTCATATTATTCTATTGAATAATTCTAAGATCTTTTAGACAGTGGGTTCAGAGATCTTGCCTTGAAGCTGTTTGGGCAGTGGGTCCTTTTGTCTTCCATAAACTCTTAACCGGGTTAGAATCTTTTAACAGGGATTCAAAATCTCCTAACAAGGATTTATATGTACTGAATGTATTTCATAAGACTCCTAACAGGGTCCATCCTCTAACAAGGAACTTTCATATTAGTGCATCATTTTGTGGGCATCATTCCCACCGAGGTTTACTCTTTTCAAGAGGTTCCCTAGTCAACATATCTTGTGTTATTGTGCAATTGTGTATGATTATCTTTCTATGGTTGATCAGTACATTGATTATATTGTTTAAAGCTATTGAATGGATAAATTATCTGATAACTGATTCACCCCCCCCCCCCTCTCAGTTATCTTGGGGATCTTTACTTTCTAACATAGTTAATGAACTTCAACAGCCTGATATAAAAATTGAAGATTTAGGAAACAAAGTTACAAAGACTTATAATGACATAAGTCTGATTGAAATTGAAAGGGAAAATGTCATTAAAAGGTTTTTGTTGTTAAGAGAGAAATTAAATGTGAATATTTCCATATTACAAAAGCAACTAGATGAATTCCTTAAGGATAAGGCATCTTATGAGAAGTTTTCCCATTCATATTTGAACGTAGTTGAAGTGGAATCCTATGGGCTATGCGCCCTTATCAGTGTCTCTAAAGAAATTCAAAATACATGGAGAAAGGAATTCAAGAACTTGACAGAAAGATTTGTTGATTTCATATCAAGGATATCAAACGCAACATAGAAGAGGTAACAAAATTTTTACTTGTATATACATTTTTTGACATCACCTTTGACATTAATGTCAAAGGGGCAGTAATAATAGAAAATTGTCAAGTATAAGGAGTAGAATTTTGTAATATGGAGTAAATAATACAATACAAGTAGTAGAAGATAGAGTATAGTCAAAGGGGGAGGATTTCTATGTAAAGATGGTATATGTAAATAATCGATCCACAAAAATTTTCAAATCTTGTAATGGCCATGAAACACAATGTTACAAAATGTTACAAGTTTTTGGAGTTTTGAATTTTGATATTTTGGGACTTGGCCAATTTTCCCATATGTTGCCATCAATGAAAAAGGGGGAGATTGTTGGAAATTTGGCTATGTATGAAATCATGATGTTGTCATTTATGGCAACATATTATTAGTATTAAGTCAGCAAGACTTAAAGACAAAGTTTTAGGATGAGGACTAAGAAAATTATCTAAGTATCACATGATTTATCTGTCAGCACAGAGACTATTTTGGTTATCATAGTTCATAGAGATATATTCAACACATGCGCACTTGGGTACAGATAGTATGAAGTGTGTAGATCCTACCTCTAAAAATGCATGACTGTACAACATGTACGAATAAAGTTATTATTGTTTTACAAAAATAGTTTTGAACTGACAGAATAGAGTAACGAACACTAAATGAATATTTTGGGTTAAGGGATTTTTTTTTACCAAAATAATGACTTAACTAATTAGGGAAGACATCCTAGATGTTAAACCTAAGTCAACAAGAAGTAACTTTATGTTTTGGGAAGCGTGTAATAAAGTGAAGGCTGACTGTAAGGTTATTTTATAAATAGCTTGTATAAAGGAAAGAAAACTTGTAGTGCGAAGAAGAAGTATGTTATGGTATTGATGTATATTATTGTATTATATGAAATCTGATGTATGATCAGAGAAATGTGAATTTGTGATAAGTTTTGTAAAGAGCATCAAAGGAAAATCAGAATATTGAAGATATTTAGTAGCAGTGAAAGGTTTTATTCATTACCTTTTGTATCGAAGATTATCATTATACATTGCATGTTTGGGTAGTGAGCTCATCTTGCATACATTCTATTATATTTTGTAATACCAAATCCTAAAAAGGTTGAGGCTTCTAACAAGGACTGAGACTCTATACAGATGTAATAGGCTCCTCACACGGTCAATATCTTTCACAAGATACTTTTGATTAGTGGATCATTTGTGGGTACCATCCCCACCGGGGTTTTCCCTTGACCAGGGTTTCCTCGATAAAAAATATGGTGTTATGAGTTCCATTATTTTATGGTTGTGTTTACTATTTAGTTTATTCAATTTAGTTTCTAATGCAAATTACAAATTAATTAATAATATCCATACCTAGGAAAAAGTAAACATCTGTGAAATATTGATTCACCCCCCCCTCTCAGTATTTCCTATTTCTAATAGTTGATTATTTTTTAGTATTTAAAATGATTAACATCTAATGTGATTTTGTTTGGTATTTTGGTATTTTTCATTTGCAGAAAATACATCCATATTTTTACTACATACATCTTCCATCTTTAAGCTAGGAATAACACAACTACTAAGAATTCCTCTGAAAGCAGTTGATCTCCAATAAGGAGTCTCATAAAGGAACAACATAACTAGTATAATATATATATATATATATATATATATATATATATATATATATATATATATATATATATATATATATATATATATATATATATATATATATATATATATATATAAGGAGTGTCAAAGAAATAAAAAGGAAAACCTTCATGCCCACAACCCCTTCAACCTAATATTATCCTTTGAAAACCAACCTTTCTTTATACTTCTCAATACCTCCTTCTAAACCATATTTTTGCGAACACCCATTTACAACCAAAAGGTTTTTGTCCTTTAGTAAATGGTAAAAGATAAAGTATGTCTCATTCTTTTTCAAAGCTTCTATTTCTTCATCTATATTAGTTTTCAAATATTCTACATAATTCATACCTAATTCTTCTTCTACAGATATAAGTTCAGCCACACTAGAAATCAAAGAAAAAAATACATCAATTTTTTAGGTGAATACCTTTCAAGTGGTTATCTATTCCTTGTATACCTTCAAACAACCTAATCTAGCATTTATTCCTCCTCTTCTTAAGATTCATACATAGATGATCTCTCCTCAACTTCTTATCTATCTAGGGGCCTCAATTCAACTTTCTCAAGCATAGAAGGTATTTGAATTACATCTTACTTTCTAGTTTATTTTTTTTGCAATATAATAGAAGAAGAGTTAGTTTCTCTTAAAGTAACACTTGTAATATGCATCAACTTATTTGTAATAAGATCCCAAATCTTGTATCTCTTCACACCATAATTTTATTCAATGAAGATACATTTCACAACCTTGTTCTCTAAATTTATTTTCATCTCCTTTAGCACATATTCATATCCTCACAACCAAAAACCCTAAGATATATCAATAAAGTCTTACTACCTAACCATGCCTCCAAAGACATTTTATCAACAAGAGATGATATAGGAAACTTACTAATCAAGTAGAAAGAAGTGGCAATAGCTTGAGCCCAAACATTTTTCTCTATGCCAACACCACTCAACATTTTCCTAGCCTTCTCTATAAATGTCTTGTTCATTCTTTTTGCAACCATATTTTTCTAGGGAGAATACAAAGTTGTCTTTTGTCCATTAATTACACAATATTTATAGAATGTATTGAAATAATTAGAGAAAAATTCACTAACATTATCATTATTCAACCATTTTTTCCTTCCAATTTTCAATTCAACTATTTCTTTAAATTCTTTAAATTGGTTGAAAACATTTGATTCAAATGTTCTTTACAAAATATACCCATATCCTTTTTTCTATAATCATCAATAAATGAAATAGGGTGGTCCCACAATACTATGTCCCACTTTTTGGCTAACTTTGACACGGAGATCAACATTCTGAGAAAAAAATTCACTTTCGAACACATTTTTCCGTAAAACTATTAGGAATTTGAAGATGATATAAACTAGAGTCTTTTAGAATTTTCTTTCTAGTTTATAAATTTTTATTTTTTTTTAAATTAAATTAAACTCATTTTTCCTTCTTCTTCGAAAAGTGATTTGTGTGAAAAACTATGTTTTAAGGAGTTACTGTCACTTGGATCAACATAAAAAAAAATTTTAAAATATGATAACAATGTAATTCTTTTGAGATTATATTTATAACTTGAATATCTAAAGGATGCAATTGGTTTCATTCATTTTGGGTCAATATTTCATAGTTTATTAAGTTCTAAAGTGACAGTAACTGTAATTTAGAAATAAGGTCACTTGGACTGCTCTAACTTGATCTATGTATATTGAAATTCATTTTTTCTTTTTATTTATAGAAAGGTAACACAAATACTCTTTTCCTACATATTTTTCATAATTTATTTTTTGTAATTTACTATTTTTCCCAAAGTCTTGAAGAGACAGGTTGTTGAATGACCAAACAACCTATGTTTAGTTAAAGTAATATTTAAAAGTGATAATGAACTCAATATGTATTAAAATTATATTCATTAGAATTATTTTTTTGAATAGAATCATACTACATAGATAGGTTTTTCAAATGGATTCATTTGATCTGCCAAAACATAAAGTCAAAGTGATTTTTTGTCAGCATTTCAATAGGTGCGAAGGAGACTCCATTGTAGTATGAATGATGAGTGTAGATGTTATATCAATGTTTTTTTAATCTAAGAGGATTCGATCTAACCATTTGTAATTAATTCCTTCAATTGGAACCTCTCAAGGCTTAAATCATCATATTTTATTAAAAATATGTTATTTCAGCAAAAATCAGCATGTCTAAAAAAGTGGGACATGCTATTGTGGGACCACCCAACATAATATATGGATTTTCCAATGGAAGGAACATTTACATGACCCAACACATCAAAATGAATAAGATCTAACACAACACAAGATTTATGAGAACTCAAGTAAAACAAAATACGGTTTTGTTTTCTATCAATGAAATTCTTGTAAGAGTCAAAATTAATATTATAATCATTCAAACCTTCAACAAGGTTTTTTATTTTTCAAGTTCCTGAGACCCTTCTCTCTAACATGTGTCCAAATACAAGGTGACATAACATAGTCAAGTATATATAGGTAACTTTGAACTAGATGAAAAATAACCCTTAGGTACCCAAAATTTATGACCATTTTTCCAATGTGAAACCCTCACCTTTTCCAATGAAGTATCCAAAAATTGGGTCTTCACAAAAGTAATATTATATTCAGTAGTGTATACATCCATCTTATATAATGTGTTAGTTCAAAAAACCCAACAACCCACTGTTGTACCCTGTTACAAGTAGTAGTTTTCATTGCACCAAAAGATTGACCTGTTAATGCATAATACAACCACTAGACTTATAGAAGACATAGGAGGTAGTTAAGCCATGTCAGAAATCTCGAGGGGGGCACTGACCATTTTTACAACAATCTTCCCCTCAGCATTACCCAAGGAGATTCAAACCTATGACCAAGCTCTAATACCACTTGTTATAAGTAGTAGTTGTTGTTGCACTAAAAGATCGACATGTTAATGCCCGATACAACCACTAGACTTATAGAAGACACAGGAAGTGGTTAAGCCATGTCACAAATCCCAAGGGGAGCACTGACCATTTTTCCAACACAACCAACCATTATCAAGCTCTAATACCACTTGTAAGGAAATAAAGGTAGAATAAAAATTTACTACACTAATCTTGAGAGGAGGGTTATGTAATGAAATTCTCGTATCTTTACAATAATTACAAAAACTTAATAGAAATAAATATAAATAGAATATATACTATAGCACTAATGTACATGGGGAAAACCACAATTGAGCCCTCCAAAAGCCACCCAATATATTATTTAGAAATAAATAATAGATTACAATATACTTGTAGAGAAATCTTCTCATAAGAGTATAACCAATGGAGATCCAAAGGTAACTCAAAAACTATCAAAATATTACACAAAATATCCATCTCATGTGCCTAATATATAACATATATAGAACATGAAATTGTCAAACACTATTACATAACCATAGTCTAGAAACCACCTAAAAAGCGGTACCCATCTTATCTCCCATTGAAGATTCCATGTGATGTTTCAAAACATGCATTAGCACATGTTATTCCCTTTTACAACTAGCTCATGTGCTCAATGCATTTTTACATTTCCTATTTTAGGAGACCCAACTTTGGGAGGCCATAACTTTTGAATCAGATTTCTGATTGACAAACCACTTGAAGTGTCAGAAAGCTCATGATATTTTCTATTAATTTATAAATTTATAGGATATTTATAGAAATTTTTGTGTCATTTAGCAACCTCTAAGGCATTCAAAATTGACTTCATAAGATTTCTTTGGCAACTTAAAAAATGCAAACTTATTATCTTCAAATGTAGACATGATCTTGCAATGAAAATTTGGAGAAATCATTATCTATCCCATCTAAACCTTTTGGAAATGTTCAAGAAAAATATGTGCTCAAATGTAAACTTAAGATAAATAGTAATTGTATGTAAATGCAAGGTTGAGACACAATTTCCTAACACTAGAGAGACAAGATTTTGGTCCAAAGTTGGCTATGATTGGAGAGTTTTGATATCTTGATCTCTTAATTTAATTTAGGAATTAATTCTTCATACTTCATATTATCCTATTGACATGGATCCATTTGAGGGTAAAAGCACAATTAGGTGTCACCTTTTAGGCTAACTTATCAACACAACTAAATTTTAGTATTTCTAACTAAAAATTAATTTTGGTCAAACATATGATCTAGCTAGATTCATTCTAGCTAAGTTAGATAAGTTCTTTAAGTTTTCCAATTTGAAATGTCTATTAAATGAATGTTTTATAGCACTTTGGGTCTAGTTACCATAAAAATAAAATTATTTTAGAAAAATGGTGTTTCAATAACTGCTAATTTTTTTAATGATATTTTTTAAATATAAAAAATACCCTTTTGTGGAGATTAGAGTCAAGAATATCCTCATATAGATGTTATAGTGTTTT
>BSBK01001762.1:0-32500 GCA_027943335.1 Chamaecyparis obtusa | reverse complement strand
TTTGGTAAAATCAATATATGGATTGTTGTCTAAATATTTAACAATTTTTAATCTAGGGAAGTATACCCTTCTAAGGGTCCTGAGACAAATTGATGGACCAATAGATTGTTTTCCAATAATTAAGGGGATCTATAACTTGGGAATTATGAGAGATGGTAATTTTTGAGCTATAGAATTTAAATTGGACTACACCCTTCCAAGAGAATGAGGCAACTTGATGGAGTTCCACATGATTCAAGATTTACTATTTTTTTTAAATCCTCTCAATAATGTACATTTATTTTATGCAATCAACATGTTTTTTTTTGTTGTATAAACCTTAAGAGGAAATCTCTTATAAAGGTAAAATTGAGTTATGTCAAGGGTACATTTACAAGACAATATAACAAGAGAGAATGTTAGTATAGCATTTCATTTTACATTATTTAACAATTGAACCACTGCTTAGTTTAAGTAGTAGTTATGCAATAGCTATATAGTAGCATCAAGTATATAAATTTAATATACAAATGCTTTTTCATTTCATTGAGATAAAATAATTGAACATTTTTCCTTTTAATAAAATATCACAATTAATGATATTTTTTTATTATTTTAAAATTGGATAATATATCTTTCTTTATTTCACTTCAAAGACTTAACAATCTCATATTCACAAATATCATCTAAACTCAACCTTTGTAAACACATTTCAAGATTGTCCACCATACCTAAGCTTATAATTATAAATTTCATATTACACCGATAGAATATAAGATCACTAGAAAATACATTTATTTATTGTGCTCCTACTCCGCCATTGTATGTTGTACACAATAATTTATGTTAATGTATCACATGTACAAAAGAATACATATAAAATAAAACATGTATAATTCCTTGTTTAATGGGATACATACTCTTTTATTAATGTAGATAGATTGTTTCTTATATTACATTTTTAAAATCTATAATGGTCATGTTCACATTATAACACGTATCAAGAAGAGATTTCCTTATTTTTAAGAGTATTTTTGTTAAAAATTTAAGTTTTTTCTTATTCATTTGAAATGAAAAATAAGAGATTGTTCATTTTGAAAAAAGAATGTTGTTATTAATATTTTTATAAAATATTGTTATACAATTAAAACTTCATATATTCTATTTAAAAATTTGTATAATCTAAAATCTAAAAGTGTTTGAATATTTATAAGCATGGAATGTTTTGATTTTCTCACATAAAATTTAATTATAAATATTGTCACATCCTTAATTTCATATATAATATGTTTAACTTTTAGGTCATTAATAATGACTTGAAGTGTGAGAGAGCTAAAAATTATAGACATGCAATTAATATCGTCCAATAAAAATTGTTAAATGTAGGCATTCTTTGGCATTTTGTTTCTTTGGTAATTAACTTTTTTATGTTCTTTAATTTTATATAATTGAAAATGATTGATATTTCTATGATAAAAGTGATGTGAGATGAGGTTCTTTAATATAATTTTAAGAAAATAATTCAAAATGTCTAGCATGCATATTGGTGAATAATAATCTTAAATCAAAATTTGTCAAGATTGAAAATAGAAAATGAATTTGAAGCTAGAAGGCTAGATCATTGCATGTAGGATCTAATCAGCACAAAATATTTAAGAATTAATTTATAGATGATCTAAAATAATATTTTTTGAATAATTGATTAGTTAATTTAAAATTAATGAGTAAATATGTAAAAAATAAATTAAATATTAAAACATATTAATAATATCCATACAAAACAACATAGTTCACATGTGGCACTTTCTGATGGTTATATAGTAATCACTCTCATTAGGTCATTATGATTGTGGACATTGTGCCCTCGCTAATACATTATGCTTCGGGGTTTAAATATTTATGTTGTTGTTTTTAGCATTCATTCTAGTGAACTAGTCTTTCAAACCTTTATTGGGCTAATGTGTTCACAAGTATCATTATTGAGCTAAAGTGCTAGGAAGCTTGGATTGTTCACATTGATGATATGCATTCATTTTGAGGATGAAGTCCCTCATTTGTGATCTCATCTAACTCAAACTAAACTAAAAATTTCTATGATCACCAATAAAAATTAAAATTAAAATTAAAAAAAATAGACAATTTTTTTTTTACACATAAATTATTCTTAGCTTAAAATTAATATGTTTTAATTCTAGAAAAAATATTTACACTACTATTATTATATATTTTATTCAAGTAATTGTATCATTTGAATTTTCCATAGTTACTAGGAAACAAAGGTACTTAGAGATGATGTTTTGTAAATTATAATTTTATAATTTTCAAAAAATATCATTATATATAATTTTGAAAACTAGAATAGCAAAACAGTCATACAATAACAATAAATAAGAAAGGCAATTTCTCATTAGATTATTAAACTGATATGAAATCAGTCATAAAACTGTTTATGTCCCTCTCATAAAGTCTTTAATGTCAGTCTATCCAATCACTAGAATTTTGTGTAGATTTTTGTATCATCCTCTTAATTCATTTTGAAGTTTTCAGAGACGTCTCTTATATTGGAGATGGGTTTTTTCTCCAAGACGTGTCTCAAGAGGCTGACCTACTATGAAATTATGAAAGTTAATATTGTTCTTAGTGCGAGCCAATAGAGTCACATCCAAAAATTGTTTTTATTTTTTATTTTTTTCACTCATGAATGTGTAATATAAAAAACTTGGACAACTCTTATGAGAGGAGCGAAAGCGACCTCCTCGGGAAAAAAAAGGAAAAAGATCAATTGACTTAAACGAAGCTCCTTACAAGTGCATCGAGATGCATTGTGAAGTACCAGACTGCAGGTTGGTACTCACCATCATTGATATATCTGCCTATATACACACGGTATGTCCCTTCTAAGCAGGCTGCTTCAACTAATGCCTAGTAGAACTATGCGCTCTAGGGATAAGCTTTATTGTTAACTAAAGAATGTGAAACCACCCTTACAATTTTGAAGCCCACAACGTGGTAGAAAAATGACGTTCCAGCAGGAGCAAACATTCACCAGGGTGACATGCTTCCTTCACTTCTCTCCACCTCGTCCCGAGCTAAATTGCCTATCACTCCCATGCCCGACATGAGTAGCAGGAGGACATCTGTGGGTCGGTCATCATTGACCGAGCATTCATGGCTTCCTCGATCACCGAGCTATATAAACAAACCATTCCCGAGCTTACCGGTGGGCATTACTCTTCCTTCTCTGCTCTTGGTCCTTTTATATTGCTCTCAACTTCTCCGCGTACAAACTATGTGGATTTTTAATGCTCTCGTATGACTGAAGATGATAACCAAACGATACAACATTTTATCCCGCAGCCACATTGGATGCTCAGTAAGCATTACGTTCTAGAAAAAATTCTTTGGCCTGGTGCAAGAATTGCAAGAGGATCGTACCTCTCTTTCCTCCTCTTAAATCGATCCCACCCTGTGCTGCCAAAATGTTTCTTCCACTCTCCATCCGTCTTACAATGAGGGAGATATTGCTTGATTTCCATGCCGCTCGTTTCACATATTCTGATGATGTGGTCGTTCTCTTCCAAGAGACTCTCCACAGAAGGGCCCCCGTGTCGACTAGAGCGTAGAAGACCCACCAGATAGAACACCTCCTCATTGGGTACAACCGTTGACATCCTTGAATCCCACCTGCAAAATTATCACATCAGCAAAACAAAACCATAAGGTACTTGAAACCTGCAAAAATCATGAAATAAGCAAAACAAAATCATAAGATACTTGAACCCTGGAAAACCATCACATAAACAAAACAATAACGTACTTGAGTTTTGTTAAAACAATAACTTTGTTATCTAAGGGAAAGAGAATGCATACTTGTTTTTGAGAAGTGGGTATATAAGGAGAGGCCCTCCAATGCCATATGCAAGGACCTCTTTAAGCACCTTATCGTTGAACTCTACAATTTTGGACTTGGGTACGAACATATTTAACCAGGGATGAGGCGCATCCCATGCTCCACTAGCTCTGGCGGCTATCTCTTCACAGTACACGCGGTTAAGGAACTCCATGTATGTTACATCAGTGCTAAAGCTCAATCCTTTGATGAAATTCAGTGAAGCCAACTTTCTCTCCGTTTGCTGCAGAAAAAAAAATGAAACATAATCGAGCTAAGCCAAGGTTGGAGCTTCTCTGGTAAGAAAAAGAAATGAGAAAACTTGCAATCTCTTAGATTCAACTTTACGATTTTCAATTGACGTTTAGGTCATGTTCAATGATCCATCATTTAAAAGAGAGAGTGATGAATCATATAGACTATATTGAACAATCCATCGAAAAGAGTGATTGAATCATTTGGACCATGTGTCTAATAATCCATCAGCTGAAAGAAAAGAGTGATGAATTACTTAGACTACATTCAATGATTCACCATCCGAATCATTGAATATGAATTGAAAACACAATTAAATCTAAAAACACTCACTATTATTCTCCATACATTGACAAATACCACTACCTCTTACCTTGTTTAGAGAAGCCATGGACTGTGTGGCATGGTGGTAAATGGCCACTTCGATGAAATAGAGAAGTGGGCCTGCAGTAGCAGGTATGAGAGCGGAGTCGAAAGTGACGTTGGGTGACAACGGTATGGAAGGCCAGCCGTTGACGTGATCGTCACTGTTGACCACAACGAACCCTTCCATGTAGTCAAAAGTGGTCATGTGGTCGGGCGAAGAGATAATGTGCTCCTGGTCTTGCCTGAAGGCCTCGAAGTCGGAGTAGACGAGCCTCATCCACCTCGTCTGCATTGCATTTTGTTTCTAATGTCAGAAAAGCCTGTGTCTACAAGTACACGCATGTTTAACGTTTGGCAATATAATCATTTCTTAATTAAGACCCGACTTTTAACGTGCCCGGGACTCGAATCTTAGCCTCGGTTTGAATGCGATGGCAGGGCTGAATTTTGACCACCGAATCTGAAAAATATTTTCCCCCTGACATAAACAATGAAAGTTCTAACCTCTATTTGTTCTTTGCTACCAACACTTTCTCCACTGTCCGCTCGAGCTGAGAGTTGCTCGCCATGATTCCAATATTGCTGATGTAGACCGCAATCTTACTAGTAAACTGGAAACTGATATTTAAAGTTTCGAATTGGACTATGGAATTTGTATTTTCAAGTGGAAAAATATTCCATCAGATTTCTAGTTTTGTCTAGGCCAAATCTATTCTGCTAGGTATATAAAATAATATTGATCTCCCAGTTCTAGAAATAATGATGAGGCAATCCAACGTCACAATACAGTCCCTGCGCCTGGAAATAAGATTCGATTTGCAAATCTTGCAGAATTTTCCATGACGTCGATATCGACAGAATTCCTACTGTTTCTTAACCCAAAAACTCACGTTTACCCAAAGCAATAAAAATTAATAAAAATGCAGATGAGCTTTTGAAATAACAGCGGATGTATGTCGCCATGAATTTGATTACGTACCTTTTCGGGAGCGCGTTGCAGAACAATCCTTGCTTTGGTTATTATCCCGAATTGACCAAGTCCACCCAGTACTCCGTAAAACAGCTCCTCATGCCGTTGCGGAGAGCATGTCATGACTTCTCCCTTTCCTGCACCACCATAACCAGTAACACAATAAATAAAATTACATTACAAGAAAATATGAAATTAAAATACAATTAGATTATTCTATTGTTTCAAGAGATTAAAAAAGTCTTTTGATCATTCGATCAAAGATCAGATGAATGAATGAATTACAATTGTTTTACTATTTAGAAGTCCTAATATATCCAAACGCTTCTAGAAACTTATTATGTAAAATTTACATTGTCAAACAAAGCCAAAAATAAATTGCATAAACCTATTCAAATAAAAGCAATTACAAAATATTCTAACACATAATAAATTCGATTATTATTTACTTTTGAATTTGATTGATATATTTTTCCATCAATGTTAGAGAGTGCAAGAAGACGTACAACTTAAATTTTGCATTCCTTTTGCATTGATTATAACTCTTCTTAACCCTATGATACATCATGAAAAAATACAGACTACATCATTGTAGAAATCTAATAAGATTAATAAATTTGTTGTCACCAAGTAAAAGTGTGTTTATACCTGTGACTACTTCAAGCTGTAAAACGTTGCTTATCTGAGGTCCAAAACGAAAGGTTTGGCCACTAATCCCAGCGCTGGAAAGGGTTCCGCCAATAGACAGAAACAAGTAATCAGTCCAGGAACGGGGAGAAAGCCCAACTTTGAGAGCCGCCTTAAGAACGTCAATCCACAATGCTCCTGCTTCGACATCGACATAGGGAAGAGCTCCCTCCTCTTGAATAGCAATGCCTTTCATGGCAGACATATCCAAGACTATTCCATTGAGGGCCTGCGCTTGTCCATAGGTGGAATGCCCATTTCCTCTGGCTGCCACTGTCAGATGACCAGATAATGCTGCTTTTTTAACCACTCGGACAATGTCATCCACTGATGCAGGATATACAACAGAAGCAGGCTTCTCGTTGTACACGCCGCCAAAATCACGAGCTGCTCTCATGGTGTCATGCATGGAAACCGTTTCATTCATCTTAGGCCCAGATAGAGAATCACGATCTTCTTTACACAGAGCTGAAGACCATGGAATATAATCCCTCACTTTACTGTTAGCTATTATTCTATCCATGAAAGCTACCACGAAAACAAGCAATCTGGTGACTAAACAACCCATTACTTTGGCTTCTCTTTTCAAACTGCTGGGGTTTAAGTAAGAGGTCCTTATTTGACCAAAATTAAAAACAATTTGAACTTAATTCCGCCCTGCAGAAGTACCACAGTCCCCAACTTAGATGCTGTGGAATAAATAAGTCTATACTGATGCAAAGCAGCAGCGCACCCCTATAAGTAGCCACTCAGTGCATTGAAATTCTCAATCAAACAATAAAGAACTTTATATAAAATAGAAAGGAATAATGTAAAACCTATCGAGCAAAAGACCTATATTCTCCCAGATTGGTGCCAAAAGCAATCCTCGGTTATGACCAAAGTCTAAGGTTTCTCCTAAGATTTGAAGCGCCCAAAAATTTCCTAGACAAACCAAGGAAACCCGTATAACTTAAAATGAAAAGGCCTTACAAAAGACGATATAAATGTAAACCCAGGGAACCTTCCAAACCCAAAATAGTGTACTGGCGTTTTAGACCAGGAAGAAAATGGGTTATCTCGTAGTTCTAACAGTAGAATGATTTCGAATTGGACGGACTTTTTCTAGATGAAATGATTTGGGTTATCTCGTAGTTGTAACGGTAGAATGAGCTCGAATTGGACGGACTTTTTCTAGATGAAATGGTTTCAGTGCCGTTGCATACAAAGCAGTATTTGCCAGCCCAGGGCCGCCTCGTTTCAGACCTTTTCCTACTCGCTTTTATCATTATAAATCCAATGTTTGCTTAGCCGGCTTGGACGACAAGTTTTTTTAAACAATCTAAGCGTCCTTTCTTGCCATTGGGACGAAGTTGGAGAATATGTTAAATGGGTGTAATTAAAAGATTAATTTTGTAAGATCATGGTGGATATGCGCAGAAGGGTTTGTCGCCGTATACGACATACGATAAAATCTATACGGGTATACGATTGAAGAGGTCTATCGAGAAGGACAACGTGTGGGCGGCAGAGGCAACTCGGGCCCATTGTTTTTTTCTGTCATTTGTCATAAGCAAAGACGCCGCTTCATTTTTTTCTACGAGTGGTGGGCGAGTTCTTTTTGTTTGGTTTCTGCATCTGCAGCCGTTTATTACTAAGAAACAGTGTGCAAAATCATAGATTTCACAAGGAAGATTGCCTGGGAACTTCATGCCGAGGGTAGATTTGACTGCATAAAATCTACCGAATGACATTGTGCTGTACAACTACCGATGAATTCCATCGATAGAGACAATATGCAAGTGTTGGAGATCGGATCCTCAAGTTGGATTTAATGGAAAATATAATACTAAAAGCACTAGAGTCATGGTTCATATTAGTTAATAGATTTCTGATAAAGAAAGATATTGGGTGTTAAAATTTGATAATGTTATAGTTGCTATATCAGTTTCTGGATTTGTTTGTGTAGAGTTTTCTGTCATCAATATTCTGGATCACACTAAATGATCTATCGACATCAGGATGCAAGAGGGCAAAAGGGGCATAAGATGGTAGATTGCAGAGTTTTTCTTCTTTTTATTGTTTGCTAGGTCTGCAATCTACCATCTTATGCTTCTTTTGCTGTCTTGTATTCTGATGATGGATCATGTATTGTGATCCGAAACATTGATGACAAAACACTCTACTCAATCGAATCCAGAAACTGATATAGCATTTGTATGGATTGTAGAAATCTAATAGATTTAAATGTTATAGTCAATAATTTTCAATTTATAATTTTAAAATTTATACTTACATAGATTTAATCTAATTATTTTATGTTTAAATAAATTTTAGTCTAATTTTGTTTGCCAATATCTTTTGATTCATATTCAAAAATAATAATACAAATTGTTTCCATCTTTATTTAAGGCAAATTTGTTTTACACTATTTTGTAATCATTAATAGAAAAAAAACAACTTTGTGACAGGTAGAAAGTCATAACTAGTATCACTTCTATCAAGCAATGCTCACGAAAAGTATGTTATATTATATCTAATAGAATTGAAGGAAACTAAAAATATATATTAGAAAACAAACAATTTAATTTAGAAAATAAATTACTCTAAAATATAATAGAGCATACTTCAAATTTTCAAATAAAACAATTAAATATTTAGATAGTTAAAGATATTGTAAATGACATAAATGAATGTAACAAACTAACCTTAACAAATAACATATTCTCTCAAATTCTAAAAATATTTCCTAAACATCCAAATGCTTTTTCAAATGTTGAAAAAAACTCTATATTCTTTCCTATAAAAATCTAACAAATAGCTCCTTGCAACCCTAGATTAATTACTTTATAAAAATAAAAGGTTTGAAGTATTTCTTTCTAGGCAAAGACATCTTGACTAAATATTGTCTAGTGTGTTTTCTTTGAAAGGATTTAAAGATGGGCACTTTTTTCTTAGTTATATTTGCAATATATTTATAAAAAAATTGAAGTAAAATTATGATGTATTATAATAATATCTTATTTATCAATGAAAAGGTACAATTATCATAAAAATTCTTATTATCAATTTCTTTTTTCTCTTCTAATTTTCTATTTCAACTTTCCAAAAATTATAATTCCAATTATTTTTATGTTGTATTAACTTTAATAAATTTCATCCTCACTATTATTGTAGAATATATGAAGAAAATGTGGTGAAGTTCAATGCACAAATATAAAAACATGTGCTAAGTACAAAGAATAGGAATAAAATAAAATTATCAACTAGCTAATCCTTGTGTCTACAAAGAACAAGATTGTTACACAAAAAGGAAGGTTGTATATGATCCAACCTCCTTATAATAATTATCATTTCCATCTTCATCAACTACAAATATAGATACCTAGCTTAAATCAATAAACAGTAATATTTTTCATTATAATAATATTCTAATAATCTATCCTATCTCTTGTACAATTACAACAAGTTATTAAACTATAAATGATACAAGCATCATGGAATCCCAACTACAATTAGACAATTTCTATAACAAAAACAATATTGTCTTCTTCATATCCCAAATGGATCGTTCATATTATAGACTGCTCTAGACTTGATATGTTGTTAGTAATGTTCTTTTATTTGATAATACTATTAAACTAATTAAATAATTATCTATTTAAAAAATATAACTAATAGATAAAATAAAGGTCAATACTAAATAAATTAAACTTTCCAAGAGGAGGAAAGGTGGAAATTAATAATAAAAGATCAAAAATAAAGGCTTTAGTGGTCTATTGAGAGACTAGATGACAAAGAGGCATGTACAACTTTCACTAGTATAAAAATTTGAGGTCATACCTATATCACAATCAATAAATTGATTGATTTATAATTATATTTAATAACCCACAAAAAATCAGTAATCATAGACCTTATATAGATAATTTATATTAGAAAAATAATTAATTTAAATTGTTGAAATGTCATCTCTAGTACACCTAAATATATATATATATATATATATATATATATATATATATATATATATATATATATATATATATATATATATATATATATATATATATATATATATATATATATATATATATATATATATATATATATATATATATATATATATATATATATATATATATATATATATATATATATATATATATATATATATATATATATATATATATATATATATATATATATATATATATATATATATATATAAAAGTCACCAATACCTTCTCTCCCAATCTAAATAGAAACCCTTATATTATGTAAAGGAAAAGTAAACAATCTTTTCACATTAAACGTGAGCTCTAAAATGAACAAGGATGGTTGGAGAAAAAGGAAAATTGTTACATAGCCTCAAGAGAAGTTGACCAAATTCTAGTTACAAGTGTGTGTGTGTGTGTAAACACACATATATAAATACACAAGTATGCATGTATGCATGTTTATAAACAATCAAGGTAGTAGATGCAATAGATTAAAAAAATAGCAACAATAGAACTATACTACTATGTATGTCCAAACAATGCTGATAATTATAAAGCATGCACTGTAATACTAGTTTAATAGAAATATTTAGTTTACTATATTATTGAGGAAAGTTATAAAAAATAATGTAAGAGACGTATGACACAATATCGTTCATATTTTCTAGCTACCATAACATAAATGATTATTGATGATAAAGGATGGTATAATATCTCAAGCTACTAGCATTATCTATTCATCATTCTTCATAGAGGATCCAAGTTAATAACTTCTCGATTTCATAATAATAATTTAAAAAATTCACATTCTCAGTTTAAAAGGAATTATTAGGATTCCCTAATGAGTGAGATTTTACATGAGTAACTAATAGAGATAGAAGAGACCAGTAAATTTTATATGACTTCTTGTTTGTTGTATTTATCAGCACACCATCAAACTTAATTAAAACTTATCATAATTAGAACTATACAACTTGGGGAAACAAAGGTATATAATCATTACCCTCGGTTGGAACTAAAGGAGAGTTAGAGATATTATAAGAGGGTATATGATGCTTGTCTCTTTTCCATAATTTAGTACTTGGAGAATTCTTATGGAAAAAGACATTCTTTTGAGCTCACAAAAGATATAAATATATTAAATCCTTCAAACAAAAATAAAATATACAACCAATCCCTTCCTAGAATTGATTAGTTAGTCACTAAGGACCCCTTAGTTGAAAATAGGATCAAAAGGATTATCAAAATAATTGGGGGTCATTGGACAAGGAAACCCTATTACATGAAGATAATCATCAAATAAAATTTAAACTATCCAAGGCTACAAAAAGAAATAAAACAAAAGGTGAATCTTCTAAAGGCACAAAAAAAATAGAAAATAAGAGAGAGTATTGGGAGCTAGCATAATAATCATAGTCAACAATGATGACGAGGACATGAAAGAAGAATAAAAATAATCATGGAGAAGAGTAAGAATAAGTAATACTTATACTACTACACAAAGATAATCTATTGGAAGATATGTAGACAAACACAATGTACACATAACCCAATTCCTTATTCGTAGGAAACAATACTTCAAACTCAGTTACATTTAATTCATTTCCTACATATTTCACGAAAGAGGAGCATGCATATAGGATTACATAATAATAATTATGCATAGACCAAATAGAAAATCCACAAGATAATGAAAGGTATACCCTCCAAAAAGTCTCATGAGGGAAAAACATAGCCTGCAAAAGCATCCACACTCTATTATATTTATCAGTCATAAAATAATAAAAAAATACTTATTGAGTTAAAATTGGTACTTCTAAAACATCAAGACTCTCTCATGCATCCTCCATGTTTCCAATCATGAATACACACACCCAATGACATCCTTCACATATGCACTCCTCAGAAAGTTTTGATAATGAAAACTTTCTCTACCAACTAGCCTAAACCACTACCATGTACTTTCTTTAATCTTATTAAGGTCACACAAATACAACCAACTAGTAAATTAAAACCATCCACTACAAAACAATGTGAATATAATACCATTGGCCCCTCATTTAATATTAGGTAATAATTTTTATTTTATTAAATATATTTTCTTGATATTTAATAATTATATAGCTTATGTCTCAATTTTATATACAACACATAAAGTAATTTTGGATATTTTTAAGATATATATTGTATATATGTGTTAATATTGATGTTTTTTCATTGATATCAATATATTTCCTTTTTTTGGACAATGTTCTTGGTTTGTTCAGTTAAGTGTTTGGATTGGTTTGGCTACTGTATTCTGGATTAGATGTTGTGTAGTTGTTATATGAGGAATGTATGTATTTGATCTTGTTCAAGTTTCAGAGGTTCACCTTGTGTTTTGAGTGAGTTTTAGGTGATTTATCAAAGACTATTTTCTCATTGTTCAAGAAGTGGCAATGTTGTAGTTTTTGAATTGGTGAGGATTGGTTATGAAATATTTTTGGTTGCTAACCTAGTGGTGGGTTTAGGACATAGATGTGTTTCCATAGCTCAAATGGTTCATGATTTAGATGTTGGCAAGCTATTTTGTCAGATTGTGTAATAGAGGATGATGTTTGGTGTTCTTGTTGAGCAATGCAGAGATAGTTATGAATTATAAGATAGAGTTTCTTATGTTGTTGATGTGGCATTTCACATTTCTTTATGATGTTTCTGGATCGTGTCCTATTTGTGTTGTTGGATCGCATTGGGTTATGTGATTAGATTTAGTATTTTTCCTATGATGTGCTGATGTTTTATTATTTTTAGCCAACTTAGTGAGATAGCATATTGTGAAGGATAATGGCATGATTCATGGATCTAAAGCATGTTCATGGATGGAGATTTGGGTCCTAGCTATGTCTTAGTTGACATGTCTTGGATTGAAAATTAATGTTTGTATTGAAATTGATTTAATATTTGTAATTTAGGATTTAAAGTTAATGTTGACCTTGTTCATCTTTCTAAGGTGATGAAAATGCATTAAAGATGTAATCAATTGCAATAGTGAAGTGTGGGAGTGGATGTGCATGTGTGCATTAGAGATTGTGTGAAGAGGTATGCATAGAATATATAATTGAGATAGAGATTTGTTTCACTTCATCATAGTTGTATTGGCATATCAAAGATGCTATCAATCAGTTCATAAATTAGTGGATTGTTGTCCATAGTGGATTGTAGTTCATTTTGGGGTTGTAGAGCTTGTTGTAATATCAAGGTTGTTTCCCTCTATTTTATTTAAGCATTGAGCTTTAGGTAGTGAGCTTGAATACATGTCCATTCCCCTTTGTACTTTTAATAGGGTTATTGTGCTAGTACATCATCTTGGGGGTGTAATCCCCACCATGGGTTTTCCCTTAACCCATTTTCTATGTTAAAATTATGGTGTTATGTGTTATTATATTGTTTGGTTCAATGCTTTAACATTTATATTTCTGATCTAAGTTTTATGTTTAAGTGTTGGGTGAAGTTTTGAAATAAATAGACACAACTGATTAACACCCCCCCCCACTCTCAGTTGTGTGCATTTCCTTGTTTCTGACAATTGGTATCAAAGCTAAGTCTTCTTTTTGAAGCTTGACTACTTGAGGTGATCTGGGATGGCATCCTTTAAGAAGGAGAGTTTGATATTTGAAGGAATAAAGTATGCTATATGGAAGGTTCAAATGATCACACATTTGAGATGTATTGGAGAAGATTATTGGACAATCACAAAGAAAAATTATGCACCTCTTGTAGATCTATCTACTATTATCACTGATGAGAAGAAGGATTTGAGTATAGCATGTGAGAGAAAAAGAAGTCTTATTGAGCGCCTTATCATGTATTGAATATACAATGTTTTGGAGTTAAAGATTGCACATGAGATATGGACAAAATTGGAATTTTTACATGAAGGAGACACCTTTGTGAACCGAGAGAAGTTGTAAAGCCTAAAAGGAAAGTTAGAATCTTTGAGGATGAGTGAGGATGAAAATATTCAAGCCTATGTTCAAAAGGTGACAAAATGTTTTTGTGGAATCGGAAGTGTTGGTGGAAAGATGGAAGAAGATGAAATTGTTTCTAAGATCCTGAGGCCCTTGCCTCCTACTTATGATAAAAAAAAAGTTATTTCTATTGAAGAAATCAGGACCATGACTACAGTAACTAGGGGAAAATTAGTTGGTAAGTTATCTTCTTTTGAAATGACTAGATCTGGTGATAGTCTTCCTAAACTTGAATTTGCATTTAAATCCATTGTTTCTAAAGATAAGAAAAATCATGAATCTCGTGAAAGTTAGATTATAATTATGGACCTAGCTATGATAAGGAACGGGAAGAAATTGAAGAAGTGGAGAGAAAGATAGAAGCTATAGAAGCCCTAATTGCAAAGAGAGTTAGTAAGGTGAAAAAGATGAGAGAAGAAGACAAAGAAACTTTATTTATTGATATTCATTTGATTCAATCTTATTATAAATCAATGATTACTACATTGCTAAGAGATGGCTATATAAAGTAATTAATCTAGTACAGAAATTGACTACAAGAATATAACTTCCCAACTAATAGTAAACTAAATATTTATTTATTACTCTAAACTAAAATCTAACCTAAATTAATGTAAAACTCCAACATTCCCCCACTTATTACATTAATCCAAAAAAGCATGGAACTTGCAAGTGTTTTAGCCCAACTCTCTAGAGACTTTGATGAAGCACTTTCACCAATCCTCCTCTCTCGCTCAAGAAACAACAAATTGACAACACCAGTGGATCTCTTAACCATTCTTGCTCAAGAAACACTAAACTATTTGCATTAATGGATCTCTTGACCATAAAACTTTAATCCATCTACACAACATGAGTGTTCCCACATCCATTGTACAATAACACACATTTCCTCCAAAATTCCACATCTCCTCTGAGTGTGTCTAATGCTTCCTCCAGTGTTGCACATGAGACGCCTTTCCTCTGAAATTCCACATCTCGTCTGAGTGTGTCTAACACCTCCTCAAGTGTTATGGAAACAATCATCACTGATATGCCTACACATGAGATTCCTTTCCTCTGAAAGTCAACCTATCCTCTGAGTGGGTCTAATGCCTCCTCAAGTTCTTGATGAATCATATTCAAATCCTTCCCTGCCTTACTCCTTGAAGGGAAAATCATGATGAAAACCCTCTCTTCTCTTCAGGGACACAAATATATCAAGTCCCCTCTTCAAGAACAAATCTACCAATCCTTGACTTTTCAAGGACACAAATAAGTTGCTTCTCATGCAATGAATAATCCCTGAGAAATAAGTTGGCTTGGGATGATAGAAAACCTCCAACCTCTAGCCTCCTATAATATCTTTAGTTTCTAAGGGATATTACCTTTATAAATATCACAATATGGTGAATATTTGATGTCCTTGACACTACTTCCAAATGTGGTGTGAATGGACCCATAAGGCTTCATGATATAGAAATTTCCTTATATCTCCAAAATACAATAGCCAAAATATATTGTTATCCTTACGCTTTGTCATTAGATGGTTGTCAACATTTAATTGATCATTTAAGATTTTTTAATCTAAACTTGAAAAAATAAATTACCCTTACTCATCCAAGTTATTTTGCTTGATCTTTCTTCCTTTTCTAGAACTGTTCAACCTAATTCTCCTTGATTATTGTGCATTGTAAATAATTACATCAGCTTTACAAAATGCAAGATTCGGTCTATTGAAGACAAATCGCTTAATTCCCTATATTGACTTGATTGTGAAATTAATATGTTAGGAGACTATAACCTGGCATTATTTATCGTCATCTATATCCTTGGCTTTGTACAGAATGGAAAAAAAATCATCTCTTGATAAAGACCCCATAGTTGCTACGGAGAGAAAAGGTGGTTGCAGAACTCACTTCAATATCTCACAAAAAGCCATGAGTTTAGGGTTACAATTCACTTGAAAATTATTTATTTCATCAATGTCTAGCCCAAGAAACTATCTAATAATGATCGAGTGGCCTTCTGGTTCGATGTTTGATGTATAGCACAGAAAATGTGATTCTTTCTTTCTGAGAACCATTACTCATAATCCTAAACCATGTGAAGGTACTGCTAGACTAAAAATGATTTCCTTACTCATAGACCGAGTGCTGTGGCTTCTATTAATAGTCATGGGTTGAAGCAGCGTACATAGGGTAAGAATAGGTTGTGCAAAATGCAGTGACTAAGAACAAATTGTAGGTCACATAACCTATTCATTGCATCCAATATAGATAGTCTCTGATCATCACTCACTCATCATCATCATCTATTTTTAATAGCATATTCTTTACTAATGCTAGTGATGACTTTCAATGTTTCTCAAGAAATAAGCTGTGCACATTGCATAGACATAGAATTTGAACCTGCTCTGATACGAAATAACAAAGATGAGAGAAGTAGACAAAGAAAATTTATTGATTGATATTCATTTGATTTAATCTTATTTTCATTTGATGATTATTACATTGCTAAGACAGGCTTTATAAAGTCATTATTCTAGTAAAGAAACTAACTACGGGAATATATAACTTTTGAACTATATTAAACTAACTATTTATTAATTACTTTAAACTAAAAGCCAACAACCTGAATTAATGTAAAACTCCAACATAAGGCAGCGGATAACTATTAAGGGAAGCTACCTTTGAAAAAAAATTCATGTAAAAAGATTGGTCAGTTTTTCTCTAGATGTCTTGAAAGAGTACCAAAGCATAAGCCTGTAAATTTTTAGCCTAAATATCATAAATTTTATCTAGTTTTTGTCGAAGGTGTAACTGATGATGAATTTGAAAAGAGTGAAGATGATATTGTGTGTATTGCTATTAGAGAAGAAAATTATACTTTATTGAATGAGGAAAAGGCCCTAGATGCACATGTTGAAATAAAATATGAATGGGTAATAGATAGTCATTGTTCACATCACATGACTAGAGATAAGAACAAAGTTGTGAAATTAGAAAGGTATGATGGTGGTGTTGTTAGATTTGGTGATAATACTCCTTGTTTTATCAAAGGATGAGGTTTGATTACACTTGATGGTAATAACAATACTGATGATGCCTTATATGTTGAAGGATTGAAGTATAATCTTTTGAGTGTTGGAGAGCTTGTTGATAAAGGTTACAACTTCCAATTCAAGGATAGAAAATGCATAATCATGGGAAGTTCTGAAAATGATATTGCATCAAGTACCAAGACCAAAAGTAATGTATTTCATTTGAATAGTGTAGAGAATAGATGTTTGATTTCCAAAATTGATGATGGTTGTGGCACAAAAGGTTTAAATGTCATATAAATTTTGATAATATTGTGAAGATAAGCACTAAAAATGCTATGAGAGATTTGTCTAGATTTTTCAGGACTTCTAATGTGATGTGTAAGGAATGTCAGTTGGATAAGCTAACTAAATATAATTTGAAAAGTTAGACATGTTCTTCAAGTGGATTATTAGATTTGGTGCATATACATTTATGTGGTCCTACTAGGGCTAGGAGCTATTATGGAGATAAATATTTTATATTGTTCATTGATGATTACTAAAGAATGATTTGGGTTACATTTATGAAGGATAAATCTAAAAAAATTTATAAATTCAAGATCTTTTAAGCTATGGTTGAGACTAAGACAAGAATGAAGTTGGAATAAATGAGATTGGACATAGGTGGAGAATTTAATTTAGGAGAGCTTAATGTATACTGTAAGGATTGTGGAATAATGAGGTAGATGTCAACTCTATGGACCCCACATAAAAATGGAATTGTAGAGCGAAGGAACATATCTATTCTTGATAGTGCAAGGACCATGATGATGGAAGGAAATGTACCACAGATCTATTGGAGAGAAGTGGCAAGTACTATAGTCGATACATTGAACTAAGTTCAGATAAAGAAAGGAATTGGTAAGACTCCATATTAACTTTGGTATGTTCATATCCCTACAATGAAGTACTTTCAAATTTTTGGAAGCAAATGCTATATCAAGAGAGATGAAGACTTAGGTAAATTTGATCCTAGATGTGATGAGGGAATATTTCTTAGTTATTCTACTAAGAGAAAAGCTTACAACTGTTATAATAATAGATTGTGAAATCTATTTGAAAGTGATAATGTGAAAGTGGATGAAAGTTATCAAAAATAGGCCAGATCTTGTACCTATGTATCAAATGATGAAGAAGAAAATCAGATTGTGCAAGCACAAAACCAGAATCAGAAACAGAGTGGATTAATAGAATAGGATGAGGAAGTTACAAAAGAAGAAGTAGAAACACAAGAGTCTACTATAAAAAAAAATCTGACGACTACAAGGTATGTGAGGATGAACCATTTAGAAACTCAGATTATTGGTGATAGTAATCAAGGTATTCTAACTAGAGGAAGAGATGCTATAAATAGAGATGAAATTTTCTTGATTTCAAAAGTTGAGCCTAAGGATATTGATGAAGAATGAAAAGATGAAAGTTTGGTTTAGGCAATGGGAGAAAATTTAGAACATGTTGAAAAGAATAAGACATGGATTTTAGTCCCCATACCTAAGGATAAAAATGTGATCAGAACTAAGTGGGTATTTAGGAAAAAACTGAATGAAGATGGTGAAGTAGTAAGGAATAAAGATAGACTTTTTTACAAGCAATATTCACAAATGAAAGGTATTCAATTTGAGGAGGCCTTTGCCCCTATTGCTAGAATTCAATTTGTTAGGATTTTTCTTGCATATGCTACTTACAAAGACTTTAAGGTATATCAAATGGATGTCAATTCCTCATTCTTGAATGGAGAATTGGAAGAGGAAGTCTATGTTGAGAATTCTAATGATTTTTCTTTAACTGATCTTGATGTGATATGATTTTTTGATTAAAGAAAGAATTGTATGGATTGAAACAAGCACTAAGAGCCTAGTATGCAAGGTTAGAAAAATATTTGTTAAGACTCAGTTTTAGTAAAGGTTCTTCTGATGATAACTTGTATTTCAAACTTGATCATGACAATCTTGATTGTTGAAGTATTTGTGGATGACATCATTTTTTATGGTAATGACAAGTTGAGAAAGGAATTTGCTAATGAGATGTAAAAAGAATTTGAGATATCTATGATAGGTGAGATGAAATTCTTTATTGGTTTACAAATTACTCAATATAAAAAAGGGATTGTAGGGGTAAAAGTACAAATTTGTATCACACTTTAGGATAACTTATCAGTACAAATGAATTAAATATTTCTAACTAAAACTTAATTTTGGTCAAACATATGGTCTAGCTAAGTTAGATATGTGTCTCAACTTTTTTAATTTGAAGTGTCTATTGAATGCATATTTTAGATAACTTTTTCTCCAATTACCAAAAAAAATTATTTTAGAAAAGTGATGTATCAACAACTCCCAGTTCTTTTATTGATATTTTTTTTTAAATATAAAAATACCCTTTTATATATCTATAAGTAAATTTTATAAAAATATATCTTTTTAATATTTTAATTACCTTTTATATTTTATTTTTATTCAAAGCAATCATCAACACAAAAATATACGATTGATTATCTTGTCATGGAAAAATAGTAAAATTTATTTTAAAATTTTGAAAAATATATGATGTACTAGATGAAAGAGTCTATATCAAGAGGATATAATTTATTTATATTTTGGATGAGTAGTTAAGACAAAAGGTTACATCGAATGAAAAGAAATATATTTTAGTATGTGTGAATTTTTAATTTAATATTTAAATATATATTTATAAAAATAGTGAAAAGATATATCCATGCACTAAAGTTTCAGGTTATCTACAAACACAAAAAAAAAATGAACAAAAAGGAAAAAAATATACTATATAAAGTTTGAGAGGAAATGTAACTTTGATTTTTGCATTTTATCAGCTAAATTTTAGTTTTTATTTTATTAAAAAAAATATCTCTATAATTTTTTTGAAATTTTTTTTTTTTAGGCAAAAGTGGACGAGCCACTATAATATTATATTAATAAAACTGATTCAAAAAGAGCTCAACTAGGAAAGAATCAGGAAGAAAACTCAGAATCATCGCTCAATACAAAAATTCAAATTATCAAATATATACAAGCTAAGTATAGTTCAAAGGTGCAAAAGCATCTGGTTTACAATATGGAGTATGTACTACCTCCGAACACATAACTTAAGAAAAAACCAAAAAGTAGAAAAAACACCTCTGCCATCACTCATTCTTCCATGTCAACGTTGTCTCAAGAATCCATGTTTGTGTGAGGAACATCATCACACAAACATAAAATACATAAAAATTTAAACATTTCATTAGTTTACATCATTTAAAAATTCTCAACATATATCTCACTTTTTAGTGATTGAATTTAAAAATTTGAATCAATGTTGACCTTTTTCTTTATAAAAGTGTGACACAACTTTATACTTCTACCCTTTCATATCACAGTCTAAGTATGTCAAAGAGCTATTGAAGAAAATTTGGCATGAATGATTCAAAACCAGTTGGTACCCCTATGGTTACTGATTGCAAGTTGACATTTAGAGTGATGATTCTCCTAATGCAAATCAAACAAGGTACATATCAATGATCGGTGGTCTTTTATACTTAACACTGACTAGATCTAATATAAAAATGTAGTTTTTATTGCTATGAGATTTCAATTAGAATGAAGGAATCACATATTGTTGTTTTTAAGAGGATATTCAATGTTTGAAAGGAACAATTGAGTATGGCATATGGTATGGAAATGATGATGATTTTACACTGAGTGCTTTTATCGATGTGGATTGGGTAGGTAATGTGGATGATAGAAAGAGTACAAGTGGTGGATAATTCTTCTTGGTAAAAAGGTTAGTCTCTTGGTCTAGTAAAAGGAAAAGTTGTATATCACAATATATTCTTGAGGCTAAGTATTTTGCTAATGTTGTTAATTGTACACAAGTTGTTTGGATGAAGAAAATGTTAAAATATATTAGAGTAAGTATTGATGATCCTATCACTATTTATTGTGACAACTCAAGTTCTATCAATATTTTAAACAATCATGTATTACATTCTTAAATAAAGAATGTATCTATCACTTGTATCATTTATTGAAAGATAAGGTGAGTGAAAGACAAGTCAGATTCAAAAAAGTGCCTACTAAAGAGCTAGAGATGCATGAATTTGTATCAGTTTAGTACTTTCACAAAGATTATCATTAACTTGGATTGATGTTTTGGCGGCTACTAGTCAAGGGGATTAGTCATTCTTGTGAGGTATGTTATTTAATTTTTGAGTTGTTCAATTTATTTTGACCTCTATGATAGTGAATATATGTGCCTTTGTCATTGATGTCAAGGAGGGAGAGATAGTTGTGTGAAAAATAAGTGTCAAACTTAGGGGAAGATATTGAAGCTTTGGAAAAGAGGTATATTATGGATATTGTCGGTAGTATGGTTTCTTTATGCATTGATTTAGTTTTTCATAGCATATGTTGCCATCAATTCCAAAGGGGGAGATTGTTGATATTTATAAGATATATTTCATAAATGTTCTCACTGATATTTTTTCATTGATGTCAATATATTTCCTTATTTTGGATAGTGTTCCTTGTTTGTTCAGTTAAGTGTTTGTATAGGTTTGGCTACTATATTGAGGATTATATGTTGTGTAGTTGTAGATATGTTGAGAAATGTTTGTACTTGATCTTGTTCAAGTTTTAGGGGTTCACATTGTGTTTTGAGTGATTTTAGGTGATTTATCATAGACTATTTTCTAGTTGTTCAAGAAGTGACATTGTTGCAATTTTTGGATCGATGAGGATCAGTTATGCAATAATTTTGGATGCTAACCTAGTGGTGATTTTAGGAAATAGATATGTTGAGGAATGTCTATACTTGATATTTTTCAAGTTTTAGAGGTTCACATTGTGTTTTGAGTGATTTTCAGGTGATTTATCAGAGACTATTTTCTAGTTGCTCAAGAAGTGACAGTGTTGCATTTTTTGGATTGGTGGGGATTGGCTGTGCAATATTTTTGGTATAGATAACATGATAGTGAGTTGAGGACATGGATGTGTGTCTTCATATTGAATGGTTCATGATTTAGATGATACAAAGATATTTTCCTTGTGTAATAGAGGATGATGTTTGGTGTTCTTATTGGGAAGTGTAGGGATAATTATGAATTCTGAGACAATATTTCTTATGTTATTGATGTGGCATTTTACATTTTTTCTAATGTTTCTAAATTGTGTCCTTTTTTTTTTGTTGGATCACATTGGGTTATGTTATCAGATTCAATTTTTTTCCTCTGATGTGTTGATGTTTTATTATTCTTAGCCAACTTTACATGAGGTAGTTTGTTACAAAGGATCATGGCATGATTCATGGATCTGAAGTCTGTTCATGGATGGATATTTTGGTCCTAGTTATTTCTTTATTGACATTAATGTTTCTTTATTTTCATCTTTATATAATTTTAATTGTGAAGTGTGGGATTGGATGTATATGTGTGTGTTAGAGATTTTGTGAAGAGGTATGAGTGGAATATATGATTGAGATATCTAGATTTGTTTCACTTCATCAAAGTTGCACTGGCATATAAAATATGCTATCAAACAGTTCATAAATCAGTGGATTTTGTCCATAGTGGATTATAGTCCATTTTGGGGATGTATCCCTTTTTGTAATCTTGGGGTTGTTTCCCTTTATTGTATTTGAGCAATGAAGTTTAGGAGGTGAGCCTAAATGCATGTGCATTCCTCTTTGTTCCTTTAACAAGGTTATTTTGCTAGTACATCATCTTTTGGGTTTGATCACCACTGTGTTTTTTACCTTAACCAAGTTTCCATGCAAAAATTATGGTGTTATGTTTTGTTATGCTTTATGGTTCAGTTCTTTAATGTTTATCTTTATAATCTAAGTTTTATGGTTAAATGTTGGGTGAAGTTTTAAAATTAATTGAAAAAACTTATTCACTTCCCCCCTCTCAGTTGTGTGAGCTTCCTTTTTTCTAACAAGTAACCCAAGGGATGTTATATCCTAGTGGTACACATATATCTAGGTTCCCCTAGGTGTACCATACCCATAATAATAAATAAAATATTATAAAATTTACACAAGGTGTACAACACCTTATTACAAAATTCTCCCACTTTTGGTATACATTTCATAAGGAAAAATCACTAAAATACACTATCATAGCCATGCATGTAACCACATGGATCTCCACCACGATCTTATTATTCATCAAGAAAAGTGCAATAAATACAAATTGACCACAACCTCAAGAAAGAACTTCTTTCATCCTCCAACATGACATGTACAGAAAAAAAAAAAAATTTGAAAAAAATCCAAGGTTAAGATTCACCAAACAAAGAACACAAGCATAAAGTCCAATGTAATAACAAAGGATCCAAGTTTTTGAAATAAGACAAAAACCCTAATGATCAGGAATGACATCCACAACACGTCAAATTTATCTAGCTATACATACCTCCTTGGTATACATAACATCAATAAACTAGTGCCAACATCATATCAACCTATAAATTACAATCAATCTCATTGTATCAAACTTGTCAATATTGAACATACATTGAACTAGGATATTACATTGAATGTGTAATACCAAATCAAAAACTAAGTTCTAATCATATCAAGTCTACCAATAAAAATTCATATCAAGGTTTGATAAGTAAACAAATTTGAATGATCCATGTATGAAAGCTATATAGTTTCATAATCTCTCACAATATGTTACCATCCTCTCAATTCATATAATTTTGAATCTCATGGAAGAAACCATAGAATTTAGAGTGAAAACATGTAAACCATAACATTTCCTTCTACCAACACCTCAAAGAAGTAATGATGTATTAAGTATGATCTCATCTAAACAACCCAAATGAAAATTAATTAAAGTTCCCAAACTTGTTCAATCTGATCAAGCAGACATATATATCATGTATAATTCCAACATGGATATAAGCCTCTTATAACCTAGAAGATCAAACTCACAATAACCATTTCAAATTAAGGAAATAATCCCAATTACCATCTTCTAAGATCCCCATAATTAGTTTCATGATATCAAAACATATCCACATGGAGATAAACATGCTATAATTCAATTATCAAAAGGAATCATCCAAATCTAGCCATCTATCCATAGTTCAAGATACATATATATGAAAGATGAATATAAAAATTATGCACCTAAAAATAAAAAAGGGAAATGCCTCCCAAGTAGTCAAGATGCCTTAGTACTTATAGACATCATCTAGGGGATCAAGATGAGGAGTGCATTAAGAAATCATTCATGATTCATGACATCCCATTACCGTTCTTCTATTCCACAACCATCTCCATGACCAAGACATGAGGGTTCTTCTAACGATCATCCTGGTGCTGAGATGATATGTATATTATGTTGGATACAATTGTCTGAAGGACATTGTTGGATTAGCTATGTGTTTTCTTTGATGTCACACAAATGTCATATCAATTATCATTCTCAGTATCTACTAAGTTTAGTTAGTCAGCTTAGCGGTTCTCAGTATCTACCGAGCTCAGTCGGTCAGCTAGGCGGTTTTTAGTGTCTACCGAGTTCTCTCGGGTATCCAAAGAAAACATGACAGGGTAATAGTGTTAACTGAGCCTCCTCGGTTATCAAGGGAATATTAGTGGTTACTGAGCTCTCTCGGTCACTGAAGGAAATCTTTTTAGGATTAATTTTTTACTGAGCAAGGTCGACCCTTCAAAGAATTTTGTTATTATAGTTTGTTTATCCAAGCTGACTATTATAATAATTATTAGTGCTAACTTGACAATCTAAATGTTAATGAAATGGCATATATATATAGAAGGTCAAGTGGTGAATAAAATGAGACAGCATGCAGAAATCATTTTGAAGAAAGGTATGTGCGAATTTTGAAGGATGGTCAGATATCCTTGAGGAGTAGCAAAGATTTATTTAATCAGTAAGGATCTAGTGAAGCAGAACAGAGATCTATATTCAGCAATTCAGTTGCAGGTCATTTCATTGTTACTCTCTTGCAATTGTAGCAGTGATATCAAAATCTCTTAACCGAGTTGGTTTAACAACCATTTTGTAAATCCTCTAACAAGGTGACAGTTCTATTGAATTGTTTCAAGACCTCTTACAAGGCCACTCCTAGCAGGGTGATTAAATCCTCTAACAAGGTCACACCTAACAGTGTGTTTTGTAACCTTTTACTGGGTTGGCTTCTAACCGGGCATCACTTCAGAAGAGTGAAAAATAGTAACTAGTTACATTGGTGGTTTTTCCCATATTGGGTTTCCACGGTAAGTCTGGTGTCTCTTGTGTTCATGTTATTTTCTTTATTCATGTAAGTTAATCAGTGATGAATTCTTAAGAACAGTTTAATTATTACACATTTCAAGGATCAAGTTTCAGCATTTCTTTGTATATTTACCGAGTGGCATAGTAAATAATTTGTTAAGATATTTAAGGGATCAATGGTTATATTTTTGTGGTTAACTGATTCACCCCCCTTCTCAGTTACTACATCTATATTTCCAACAATTGGTATCAGAGCTTTTGGTGCTTGCAGGAAGGGTTTCAAGGACCTAAGCTAAAGATCAGGATGTCTTACAAAAGAGAAATTCCAAGGCTTAACAGAAATAGCTTTTCAGCATGGCAAGGTCTCATGAGACTACATCTGGCTTCCATTGGTGATTCAAGATGCAAATATATTGATCAAGAATATACAATTCCTACTGGCACATTAACTGTTGAAGACATTGTAGAGAAGAAGAACCATAACACTATGATGATAGACATTGCATCAGCTCTTAGCTATGAAGAATTTGATGAAATCAAAGACTGCACAACTACTCATGAAATGTGGACCAAGATAAAGAAAATCTATGGCGGTGATGACAATGTGAAGAGAGCCAAAGCAGAGAGCCTAAGAGGACAGTTTGATCAGATGAAAATGAGAGAAGAAGAAAACATTGCAAAATATGTTGAAAGGATCAAGACAAGTGTTAGTGCAATCAGAGCTTCTGGAGGAAAAATTGATGATGAAACTATTATAAGTAAGGTTCTTAGAACATTACTTCCTATTTATGCAATAAGAGTTTTCTGCTATTCAAGAAAGAAGATGTGAAGAAAATCACAATATAACTTTGGATGCCTTAGTTGGAAGATTGACAGCCTTTGAACTAGATAACTATGACAACTATGTTCCAACTTCTAAAAATATTGAATCAGCTTTTGAGGCCAAACTTTCACTCGAGAAAGGGAAGAAAATCCAATTAGAAAGTGAAGAAGAATCAGAGGAAAGTTCTGATAGTGATCTTGAAGTTATTGAAGCATTACTTGCAAAGAAGTATTCAAGAGGTAGAGGAAAATATAAAGGTAAAACTCCCTTAATCTATTTTTCATGTGAAGAAATTGGTCATATTGCAGCTAGGTGTCCAAACAAGCAAAGCAAAGATGAGAAGAAAAATTACAAGTACAATGGCAAGAAAAATTTCAAATCATTCAAGGATAAAGGTAAGAAAACATGTTTTTTAGCTAAAGATTCGGATGATAGTGAAGAAGAAATTATTTTCATTGTTGTAAAAGATGAATCTGATAATGATGAAGATGAGATGGCACTTATCTCTCATATAAGCAAGAATGATACATGGATTATAGATAGTGGATGTTCACATCATATGACTGGTGACAGGACCAAGTTTGAACACTTTGAAAACTTTGATGGTGGTAATGTAAGGTTTGGAAACAATGAACCTTGTTGTATAAAAGGAAAGGGACGAATTTCATTAACCAAAGAACTTATATGTGATAATGCATATTGGGTCGAAGGACTAAAGCATAATCTTCTAAGTGTAGCACAGCTAATCAACATTGGATTCAAGGTTGAATTCATGAATGGAAAAGCAAGACTGCTGGATGACAAAGGAAAACTGATAGGATCAGGCAAACAAACCAAAGGTAACCTATTTTATCTTGATCTTGGTGATTACTCATGTTTTATTGCTCAAATTGAAGAAAGTTGGTTATGGCACAAAAGGTTATGTCATGTAAATTTTATCAACATGATGAAAATAAGCAAATTCAAGAAAGTAAGAGGTATTCCTACTTTAAAGAAACCTGATGTTGGTCTATGCAAGAATTGTCAAATTGGTAAAATGGGAAAGTCTAGTTTTAAAAGTAAAAACTATCAGTCTGAAGATATTTTGAAAATTGTGCATACTGATTTATGTGGACCTATTGGAATTGAGAGCTATACCAGAGAAAAATTCTTTATTCTCTTTGTTGATGATTACTCTAGAATGATGACTGTTATGTATTTAAGAGAAAAGTCTGAAGCATTTGAGAAGTTCAAATGGTATTTAGCAAGAGTAGAAAATGAGATAGGAAAAAGAATAAAATGCTTGAGATCAGACAGAGGTGGTGAATTCACCTCCCATGAATTCAATAATTTCTGCATTGAAAGAGGAATCAAAAGATAGGTATCAGCCCCGAGAACTCCTGAGCAAAATGGAATAGCCGAAAGAAGGAACAGATCTATCATGGACTGTGCAAGGACTCTAATGATTGAAAAGAACATTTCTATGAAATACTGGAAGGAAGCTATTAGCACTGCAGTTCATACCTTGAACCGAGTACAACTGAGAAAAGACACATTCAAGACTCCATATGAGCTATGGTATGGCTACAAACCAAATGTAAGTTACCTAAAAGTATTTGGTAGTAAATGTTACATCTTAAAAGAATCTAGAAAAGGAAAATTTGATGTAAAAAGTGATGAAGGAATATTTTTGGGATATTCTTGCAAAATTAAGGCATATAGATGTCTAAATTTGTCTACTCACAAAATCATAGAAAGTGCACATGTGAGAATTGATGAGTTTGCAGAAAAGACTGAAGAAGAAAGAAAAAAGGAACCAGAGGACTACAAAAAATTTGTTTACATCGAACTTGATACATTTCTAGACACATATAAGGAGACTACATCTACCGAGCCCAGTACAGTAACCGAGTCACAAGAAGAAGTTCAGACTGAGTCACAAAGTACCGAGTCTCAGTCGGAAGCTATCGAGCAAGTATCTACCAAGCCCAAGAAATCTAAACCTGAAGATGAAGAAGATGACAATGTAACTCATTCAAGAAGCAAGGAACCTGTATTAGCCAAGTACGTCAGAAAGCATCATAAACCAGATCAGATTATTGGAAACAAATCAGATGGCACTATGATAAGAAGTAAACTAAAAGGTACATGTTTATTTGCTGATTTTGAACCTAAAAATGTCAAAGATGCATTGGAAAATGAAAGTTGGATTAAGGCTATAAATGAAGAAATAGAGAAAATAGAGAAAAATAAGACATGGACTCTTGTACCTAGCCTAAAGATAAAAATGTAATTGGGACAAAATGGGTATTCAGAAATAAGTTGAATGAAAATGGACAAGTATCAAGAAACAAAGCAAGATTGGTATGTAAAGGATATTCTCAAGAAGGAATAGATTATGGAGAGACTTTTTGCTCCTATTGCAAGATTAGAAGGTGTGAGGACTTTACTTGCATATGCAGCACATAAAGGATTTAAGGTATATCAGATGGATATAAAATTTTCTTTTCTCAATGGTATTCTTGAGGAAGAAGTCTACATTGAGCAACCTGAAAGTTTTATTGATCCAGACAAAAGGGATATGGTCTGCAAATTACACAAAGCATTGTATGGTCTGAAACAAGCTCCTAGAGCATGGTATGAAAGATTACATAACTATCTTACTCAGATTGATTTCAAAAGAGCTAATGATAATAGTAATTTATACATCAAAGAAGGATCAGATAACAAAATTATTTTGGTAGAAATATTTGTGGATGATACTGTGTTTACAGGAAATGATGATCAGTGCAAAGAATTTTCAGAGCATATGAACAAAGAATTTGAAATGTCTATGTTTGGTTAGATAAAATTCTTTGTTGGACTTCAATTCAACAGAACAAAAATGGTATCTACATTACTCGGTCTAAATATATCAGGGAAATACTTAAGAAATTTGGTATGGAAGATTCAAAACCAGTTGGTACACCCATGTGTACTAGACTGAAGCTTACCAAAGATGATGATTCAAAAGAAGTAGATCAGACCTTATACAGATCAATGATTGGAAAATTACAGTATGTAGTACACACAAGGCCTGATATTGCCTTAGCAGTTGGTATAGTGGGCAAGATTCTCGGCTAAACCCAGAGAAAATCACATGATGGCAATCAAAAGAATCTTGAGGTATTTAAGGGGAACTGAAGATTATGGCTTGTGGTATAAATTTGGAGGCAATCTAGATTTAAAAGTGTTTACTGATGCTGATTGGGCAAGAAACATTGATGACAGAAAGAGTACAAGTGGTGGAGCATTCTTTCTTGGCAAGAGGTTAGTATCTTGGACTAGTAAAAAAGCAAAACTGCACATCCCAATCCACAGTAGAAGTAGAATATGTTGCTGCAGCAGTAAACTGCTCTAATATTGTATGGTTTAAACATCTTTTGGAAGGCATGAAGGTTGAGATCAAAGAACTAGTTGTTATGTTTTGTGATAATAAAAGTGCAATAAATATTTCAAAGAATCCAGTAATGCATTCCAAAACCAAGCACATTGCAATTAAATATCACTTTGTCAGAGAATTGGTGCAGGACAAGGAAATCAGATTGGAATATATTCATACAAAAGAACAAATTGCAGATATCTTCAGCAAGCCACTACCTAAGGATGCATTCTTGTATCTAAGAGCAAGTTAGGGGTCACTCCCCTATTTGAGGTTCACTAAATAAAGTTTTAGTGATGCATCAACCAAAACATGTTGAAGATCAATCAGTTGATGCAGCATAGTCAGGGAATCATTGCATATGAATTAGTACATAAGGTACATTGATATTTACTAAAAACTATGTAAGTTGTCTTTGGCATGTATTGTCAAAGAGGGAGAGTTTGCTGTCATTTCAAGAAATTTCTAAGAAGAATAATTTGAGAAGTTAAGAGGGAGAGTTCTCAGTCAAAGAAAGAAGTTTGAAGATGATGGGAATCAGAATGAAGCTAAGGATATGTTTCTTACTCTAGGTTTCTCTGTGAAATTTCATTGTGCTATGACATGTTGTGTTGCCATCAATGTCAAAGAGGGAGATTGTTGGATACAATTGTCTGAAGGACATTGTTGGATTAGCTATGTGTTGTCTTTGATGTCACACAAATGTCATATCAATTATCAATCTCAGTATCTACCGAGTTCAGTCGGTCAGCTAAGTGGTTCTCAATTTCTACCGAGCTCAGTCGGTCAGCTAGGCAGTTTTTAGTGTCTACCGAGTTCTCTCGAGTATCCAAAGAAAACATGATAGGGTAACAGTGTTAACCGAGCCTCCTCAGTTATCAAGGGAATATTAGTGGTTTCCGAGCTCTCTCGATCAATGAAGGAAATATTTTTAGGATTAATGTTTACTAAGCAAGGTCGGCCCTTCAAAGAATTTTGTTATTACAGTTTGTTTATCCAAGCCAACTGTTATAATAATTATTAGTGCCGACTTGACAATCTAAATGTTAATGAAATGGCATATATATATAGAAGGTCAAGTGGTGAATAAAAGTGAGACAACATGCAGAAATCATTTTGAAGAAAGGTATGTGCGAATTTTGAAGGATGGTTAGATATCCTTGAGAAGCAGAAAAGATTTATTTGATCAGTAAGGATCTAGTGAAGCAGAACAGAGATCTATATTCAGCAATTCAGTTGCAAGTCATTTCATTGTTACTTTCTTGCAATTCTAGCAGTGATATCAAAATCTCTTAACCGAGTTGGTTTAACAACCATTTTGTAAATCCTCTAACAAGGTGACAGTTCTATTGAATTGTTTCAAGACCTCTTACAAGGCCACTCCTAGCAAGGTGATTAAATCCTCTAACAAGTCACACCTAACAGTGTGTTTTTGTAACCTTTTACCGGGTGGCTTCTAACCGGGCATCACTTCAGAAGAGTGAAAAATAGTAACTAGTTACATTGGTGGTTTTTCCCATATTGGGTTTCCACGGTAAATCTGGTGTCTCTTGTGTTCATGTTATTTTCTTTATTCATGTAAGTTAATCAGTGATGAATGCTTAAGAACAGTTTAATTATTACACATTTCAAGGATCAAGTTTCAGTATTTCTATGTATATTTACTGAGTGGCACAGTAAATAATTTGTTAAGATATTTAAGGGATCAGTGGTAATATTTTTGTGGTTAACTAATTCACCCCCCCTCTCAGTTACTGCATCTATATTTCCAACATATTATTAGTACACCATAATTCATGTAGTGGTGTTTTCTATATATATTTTATACACACACGCATATATATATATATATATATATATATATATATATATATATATATATTGATGATGATGATGATGATGATGATGATGATGTTTTTTGGTATTTTACATGTCGTATTTTAATAAGAAAAAATGTTTCTTATTATTTTTATCAAAATAACACAAATATGGTAGTGAACATGTATGTCTAATCTAAGGTACCAATTATTGATTTTGCAACCAATGCAATAACGATTAAATTGATACATGTGATATAATGTTTAAAAAAGCTGCTTAATTAAATGCTACTATTGATGGTGCAATATACCTATGAGAAGTTAAATTTATATGTGGTTAAAGTACTTTCTAACTAGAAAATATATTATAAAACTAACATATCACATGGAATATTGAATCATATGCTAACAATTATGTTGATCCTAATGATTTTGATGATATGTATGAGGTTATTGAAATCAATGATGAATTATCTAAACTAGACTTTTTAAAGCATTAACCCTTGCTCCTTTTCACAAGAAAAGTGATTCATAATTAGAGCATGGTCCTTATTTATAACTTGTAATAGCTTCATATATCATTCTTCATGTTTCTCATCTCACACATTGAACCTGTTACCTAGTAATGTTTAGCAAGATGGATTGGAAAATTATGTGCTTTATTAGTTCATCTTGTATGGTAGATTCACTTTTGTATTTTCTTGTTTGTAATGTGTTTCCCTTGTGATGTGCTAATGGTTATTTGTTACCATTTTATATAATTATTTAGATGACCCTTGTTTCTCTATTGTCTAAGGTGATAAAGAGATCAAACTTGTCATCAAATCCTTATATTTGTATCTCAATTCTTCTTTATGTCACATATATGTTATGTTGTACATGTGATATTATTATAAATCTATCTTGTATTGGTCTACGTGGGGATGATGAAAAGCAGGTGCTAACCTAATCTCTTTTTGGTTTCTAGAATGTTGACCCAAAAGGACATTTTGTTTGTTCATCCTATGTTCTCATCTTCCATTGT
>BSBK01001761.1:180000-190331 GCA_027943335.1 Chamaecyparis obtusa | reverse complement strand
AGTATACAGAGGAGTTCTATCGACTTCTCATCAGAACAAGCCATGCAGAAGCTGATAAGGAGAAAGTTGCCCGATACCTTAATGGGTTAAGGCCAAGCATTCAAGAGGAGCTAAATCTGGTTCGAATGAACAGTATTGAAGAGGCATACCAGTTTTCCCTAAAAGTAGAGGAAAAGCTAAACAAGAAGTTTGAAAGCAGACAACATGGAAGAGGTCGCGGTGGACGATCTGGTGGACAATCATATGGTGGCCGAAATGAAGATCCGAAAAAGAAGGATGAGGCCAGTAGCAGTCAGAATCAGTGAAGAAATCATTTCAATCACTTTCAGGATCATAATAATAGAGATCAGAGAGGAAGAGGAAGAGGATAAGGATCTGGAAGAGGTGGCTTTCGTGGAACATATTTTCACTGTGGAGAAGAAGGTCATAGGGCATTTGAATGTCTTCAATGCCAAGGTAGAACAGACAGGAGAAATGAAGGCCAGGCCAGAGTTGCACATGTAGATGAAGATGCCAGATCATCAAATTTTGAAGATGCTGAAAGACGAGAAATGTTGATTAACAGAAGAGTCCTGTTAAGTGGTGAGAATGAACCTGAGCAAAGGAGGAGCCTGTTTTGCACCAGGTGCAAGTGTGAAGGTAAATGTTGTGATGTGATTATTGATAGTGGAAGCACTGACAATTTGGTGTCAGAAGAGATGGTGACAAAGTTGAAGCTCAAGAGACAGAAACACCCACATCCATATCAGATTGCCTGGGTACAGGATGACCACAAGGTCATGGTCAATGAACAATGTCTGGTGAAGTTCAAGATTGGCGGATACCAAGATCAGGTATTGTCGTGATATCATATCTATGGATGCATGTCATATGTTGTTGGGTAGACCATGGCAGTTTGACAGATGTACTGTACATGATGGTCGTGCGAATACCTATTCCCTGACAAACGATGGAGTGCGACATAAGCTAAACTATTGAAGGAGACTGAAAAAAAGGTATGTGGTAATGCAAGGATAACTTTTGTTGATGGAAGAAATTTCCTAGATGGTATGAGGCATGAGCATGTATGTTTTGCTTTAATTCTAAAAGCTAGTAAAGAGGAAGTAGAAGATGTTCCTGTAGAAGTTACAGATTTGTTGAATGAGTTTCAAGATATTGTATCTAATAACGTGCCTGATGGATTACCACCAGTCAGGAAGATCAGTCATCAGATGGACTTGATCCCAGGAGCAAGTTTGCCGAATAAGGCAGCACACAGAATGACACCTACAGAAAGTGAGGAGTTGAATAGATAAGTACATGAACTGTTATAGAAAGGATTGATCCCTGAGAGTCTGAGTCCCTATACTGTACCAGCGGTATTAACACCAAAGAAGAATAGAGAATGGAGGATGTGTACAGATTTTAGGGCAATAAATAAGATCATAATCAAGTACATGTTTCCATTGCCATGAATGGATGATATTATGGACTATTTGAGTGGAGCTGTGTATTTCTCAAAGATAGATCTAAAGAGTGGATATCATCAGATTCGGATTAGAGAAGGAGATGAATGGAAGACTGCCTTCAAGACAAAGAAAGGACTATATGAGTGGTTAGTCATGCCTTTTGGGCTAACCAATGCACCGAGCACTTTCATGCGGCTCATAAATGAGGTTCTAAAAGAATTTCTAGGTAAGTTTGTCATTGTTTACCTAGATGATATTTTGATCTTTAGTAAGACATTGGATGAGCATATGATGCATATTCGTATGGTATTTGAGAAGTTGAGAGAAGAGAAATTGTTGATTAATTTGAATAAGTGCAGTTTTGTGAAGAAGGAGTTGGTGTATTTGGGGTTTGTAGTTTCAGAAGAAGGTCTAAAAATGGATCCAGAGAAGGTACAGGCTATCCTTGAATGGCCTACTCCAAGGAGTGCTATGGAGGTAAGATCTTTTCATGGTTTGGCTAGCTTTTACAGAAAGTTTATCCGAAATTTTAGCAGTATTTGTGGACCCTTGACTGAAACAATGAGAGGGGGATAGAAAAGAGTTTAAGTGGACTAATGGGGCAGAAATTTTTTTTCAATTGTTGAAACAACAAGTTACAGAATAACCTGTTTTAGCACTTCCAGATTTTAATAAGGTGTTTCAAGTAGATTGTGATGCTAGTGGTACTGCAATAGGAGCTGTTATGAGCCAAGAAGGTAAACCTGTTGCTTATTTTAGTGAGAAGTTAAATGATGCCAAGAGGAAGTATTCTGTTTATGATCAAGAATTTTATGCTATAGTTCAGGCATTAAAGAAGTGGAGACATTATCTGCTTCCTAAAAAGTTTGTTTTGTATACTGATCATCAAGCTTTGCAATATTTGAATAGTCAAGAAAAGTTGAATCAGAGGCATTTGAAATAGGTTGAGTTTTTGCAGAGTTATACATTTATTTTAAAACACATAAGTGGAAAGTCTAATAGGGTTGCAGATGCTCTTAGCAGAAGGCAACTATTGTTGACAGAAATACAGATTGAAGTGGTTGGGTTCAAGGAACTCAAGAATTTGTATCCAGAGGATCCTGATTTTGGTGAATCTTGGAAAGCTTGTACAGAACCTGTTACTCTAGATAGGATGAAATGGTTGGATTTCATCATCCAGGATGATATGCTATTCAGAGGGAGTCAGTTGTGCATTCCACGAAGTTCTATGAGGGAGAATCTTATCAAGGAGAAGCATAGTGGAGGATTGGCTGGACATTTTGGTCGTGATAAAACCCTTGGTTTGGTTAGTGAGAATTATTATTGGCCACAGTTGCAGCAAGATGTGAAGAAGTTTGTACAGAGTTACAGAGTATGTCAAATGGTGAAAGGAGTGAAGCAGAATATAGGGTTGTACCAACCATTGCCTATACCAGAGAAGCCTTGGGAGGATATCAGCATGGACTTTATTCTTGGTTTACCGAGGACACAGTGGGGGACATGATTCAATTTTTGTAGTAGTTGACAGATTTCAAAGATGACACATTTCATTCCCTGCAAGAAGACTAATGATGTTGTTCATGTAGCAGAATTATTTTTCAGAGAAGTAGTGAGACTTCATGGTTTGCCAAAAACCATAGTTTCAGATCGGGACACTAAGTTTGTTGGATATTTCTGGCAAACATTGTGGAAGAAGTTGAAGACAGATTTGAAGTTCAGTTCATCACATCATCCACAGACTGATGAAAAGATAGAGGTGGTGAATAGGAGTTTTGGAAATTTGCTGAGATGTTTGGTTGGGGATAAGCCAACAGGATGGGATTTGATTTTACCACAAGCAGAATTTGCATACAATAATTCTGTCAATAGGAGCACTGGTAAATCACCATTCCAGATTGTATATGGAAGTAGTCCAAGAAATGCATCTGAATTGAGGAAGATAGATAAAGGAGAAATAAGTAGTGCTGAAGCTGAGAATTTTGAAAAACATTTGAAGAACATCCATGGGGAGGTGAGGAAGCATATTACCAAGATGAACGCATAGTATAAGGCTAAGGCAGATGAGAAAAGGAGATATAAGGAATTTCAGGTTGGTGATGAAGTCATGGTTCATTTTCGGAAGGAGCGGTTTCCAGTTGGTACATATAACAAGCTGAAAATATAGAAGTTTGGACCATGTAAGATATTGAAGAAGCATGATTCAGGAAATGCATATGAGGTAGAATTGCCTAGTGAGCTGAATATTTCACCAGTGTTTAATATTTCAGATTTGACAGAGTATCATGAAGGAGGTGTTGAAGATGAGGTTGCAACAGTACAGTGGAGTATTCCAGCAACCAGTTCAGATATAAAAGAGATTGAAGACATACTGGACAGTCGTGTTGGTAGAAGCACAAGGAATAGGACATATGAAGAGTATTTGGTCAAATGGAAAGGATGACCTGTAGAAGATTCATCATGGCTAACAAAGGAGGAGGTTAACCGTCTTGGTTTTCCTTTGCACACCTGAGTAGTAGATCTGGGCAATAGTTCGAGGCTTTGTCCTATAGAATATTGTAAGGGAATGCCCATGTGGCTTTGCATATCATAATTCTGAAAGTTTGTAATTCCACATTTGTGGAGATAATAAGAAGCCCATTTTCTGTTCTTGCATATTATTGTTGTTGTTTCTCTTTTCTTGTTATGTGTGGTGCCCAAAATTTCAGGACAAAACACAACCAAAAATATTTTTTTTTAAGAAGGATAAAAGTGATAATGTTAGCGTTATTCTATAGTGAGGTTAACCAATTCCCAATTATGCTCATATCGAGACCAATCTGTTTGTGATGGTAAAATTACCAACTTATGATACTATTGAATATGAAATTAAATTAACGTTTTCCTCAATATCCAATTTGTTATATATAATACTAATTCAATCTATAATTATGTCATACCCATTTAATCAATGTACTTTTTAGCCAATTAAAAAATTTAAAGGTAACATTAGTTAATGATTATAATTAAATGTTTTATATATTATTAATTAATAATTATAATATAATAATTAATTAATATAGTTATTAATCAATTATTAAATTATAATATATTAACTAATAAGAAGCCCATTTTCTGTTCTTGCATATTATTGTTGTTGTTTCTCTTTTCTTGTTATGTGTTTGTGGTATTAAGGGGAGCACCCTTCATCACTATATATATATATATATATATATATATATATATATATATATATATATATAATATATATATATATATATATATATATATATATATATATATATATATATATATATATATATATATATATATATATATATATATATATATATATATATATGATGCAGGAGCATCCTGGGTGTAAGAGCAATCTTGCATCACCAAAAAATATTTCTATTTTTGTATTCAATAAGTGCTATTTTGTGCAGAGCTGCTATTTATAGAAAGTTACTATTTTTGGTAATTTTCATATGTGCTCAGAATGATCTGATTTTTTTTTTGGAGGTTCATGTTGGTCATATAAGTCTGTCAGTAAAGTTTCATTGCCAGATCAAGTGTATATTGGAAGATATCAAAGATTTTCGGTATTGGCAGCAGGGTACAGAAACTTTGAACTCAGTTTTGAAGGCTTTAGAGGCCCTGGATGAGGTCAAAAATTTGAGGTGACGGGTGCTTGCGCGGGCCAAGCCTATAGAGCGCTTCGTGGCGTTTCCGAAATGGGGTTATAATAGTCGATCGGGTCAACTGGTGATGACTTATGGTCTTCAGAAGTTGGGTCACCTGAAATGGCGAAAAATAATTTTTTTCAAAATTTCTGTTCAGGTTTCAAAGGTTATCTTGAGCCGACTATGATGTAATAAAATATAAAATAAAATAATTCTAAGTTTGGTCGGCCTTATTGGCTAAAATTTTGGAACCTTCCCAGGCGGTAGAAAATTGTCTATATAAGGAAGGCTGTATTATTGTCTTAGGCAGTTCGGAATAATTCTGGGTAGTAGATCTAGGTATTGATTCGAGGCTTTATCCTACAGAATATTGTAAGGGAATGCCCATGTGGCTTTGCATATTGTAATTCTGAAAGTTTATAATTCCACATTTGTGGAGATAATAAGAAGTCAATTTTTGCATATTACTGTTGTTGTTTCTCTATTTCTGTTATGTGTTTGTGGTATTAAGGGGAGCACCCTTCATCAAGTGGTATCAGAGCAGGTTTTCTTGAGTGTGTAAACAAACCGCCGACTATGAGGTAGTTTGCACCAGGACCGTGGTTAGGGTTTCAGCGCGCATCACGAAAATGCCTCCAGGAAGGGAACGTGGCGGAAGAGCTAGTGTTGTAACACCTGAGGTTAGAGAGCTGCAGAGACAAGTGCGAGCATTGCAAGAAGAGATTCACAGAGGAATGAATCTTAATGTCAGAGATGAAAGTGAGGATGAAGCCGAAGAAGAATATCAAGAAGGAGAAGCTGAAATTGTGAACCAGGAGGAAGAAAGACTTTTTCGGGCAATTTCCAAGATTGGGAAAAGACCTAAGATTGAGGTTCCTACATTTTCTGGAAATCTTAACCCAGAGGAATTGATCGACTGGATCAATGAATGTGAAGAATATTTTGAGTACGAAGATGTTGAGGATCCTGATAGGGTCAAATTTGCGAAGGCCAGATTGAAAGGTCATACGAAGATCTAGTGGCAAGAAATTCAATTAGAGAGAAATAGAAGAGGGAAATATAAAATCACAAGATGGGATCGGATGGTGGATAAATTGAAGCGACAGTTCATTCCTGTTGATTATGAGCTTGACCTACTAAAGAAAATGCACAGTTTGAAGCAAGCAAGAAGATCTGTTCAGTAGTATACAGATGAGTTCTACCGACTGCTCATCAGAACAGGCCATGCAGAAGCTGATAAGGAGAAAGTTGCCCGATACCTTAATGGCTTAAGGCCAAGCATTCAGGAGGAGCTGAATCTAGTTCGAATGAACAGTATTGAAGAGGCATACCAGTTTTCCTTAAAAGTAGAGGAAAAGCTGAACAAGAAGTTTGAGAGCAAACAAAACGGAAGAGGTCCTGGTGGACGATCTGGTGGATGGTCATATGGTGGCCGAAATGAAGATCTGAAAAAGAAGGATGAGGCCAGTAGCAGTCAAAATCAGCGAGGAAATAATTTCAATCATTTCCAGGATCAGAATAATAGAGATCAGAGAGGAAGAGGAAGAGACAAGGATCTGGAAGAGGTGGCTTTTGTGGAAAATGTTTTCACTGTGGAGAAGGTCATAGGGCATTTGAATGTCCTCAGCACCAAGGAAGAATAGACAGGAGAAATGAAGGCCAGGCCAGAGTTGCACATGTAGATGAAGATGCCAGATCATCAAATTCTGAAGATGCTGAAAGATGAGAAACGTTGATTAACAGAAGAGTCCTGTTGAGTGGTGAGAATGAACCTGAGCAAAGAAGGAGTTTGTTTCACACTAGGTGCAAGTGCGAAGGTAAATGTTGTGATGTGATTATTGATAGTGGAAGCACTGACAATTTGATGTCAGAAGAGATGGTGACAAAGTTGAAGCTCAAGAGACAGAAACACCCACATCCATATCGGATTGCCTGGGTACAGGATGACCACAAGGTCATGGTCAATGAACAATGCCTGGTGAAGTTCAAGATTGGCGGATACCAAGATGAGGTATTGTGTGATATCATATCTATGGATGCATGTCATATGTTGTTGGGTAGACCATGGCAGTTTGACAGATGTGCTGTACATGATGGTCGTGCGAATACCTATTCCCTGACAAAGGATGGATTGCGACATAAGCTAAAACCATTGAAGGAGACTGAAGAAAAGGTATGTGGTAATGCAAGGATAACTTTTGTTGATGGAAGAAATTTTTTAGATGGTATGAGGCATGAGCATGTATGTTTTGCTTTAATTCCAAAAGCTGGTAAAGAGGAAGTAGAAAATGTTCCTGTAGAAGTTGCAGATTTGTTGAATGAGTTTCAGGATATTGTATCCGATAACGTGCCTGATGGATTACCACCAGTCAGGAAGATCAGTCATGAGATGGACTTGATCCCAGGAGTGAGTTTTCCGAATAAGGTAGCACACAGAATGACACCTGCAGAAAGTGAAGAGTTGAATAGACAAGTACATGAACTGTTACAGAAAGGATTGATCCCTGAGAGTCTGAGTCCCTGTGCTGTACCAACAGTATTATCACCAAAGAAGAATGGAGAATGGAGGATGTGTATAGATTCTAGGGAAATAAATAAGATCACAATCAAGTACAAGTTTCCATTGCCACGAATGGATGATATTATGGACTATTTGAGTGGAGCTGTGTATTTCTCGAAGATAGATCAGAAAAGTGGATATCATCAAATTCGGATCAGAGAAGGAGATGAATGGAAGACTACCTTCAAGACAAATGAAGGACTATATGAGTGGTTAGTCATGCCTTTTGGGCTAACCAATGCACCGAGCACTTTCATGCGGCTCATGAACGAGGTTCTGAAAGAATTTCTGGGTAAGTTTGTCAATGTTTACCTAGATGATATTTTAATCTTTAGTAAGACATTGGATGAGCATATGATGCATATTCGTATGGTATTTAAGAAGTTGAGAGGAGATAAATTGTTGATTAATTTGAAGAAGTGCAGTTTTGTGAAGAAGGAGTTGGTGTATTTGGGATTTGTAGTTTCAGCAGAAGGTCTAAAAATGGACCCAGAGAAGGTACAGGCTATCCTTGAATGGCCTACTCCGAGGAGTGCTACTGAGGTAAGATCTTTTCATGGTCTAGCTAGCTTTTACAGAAAGTTTATCAAAAATTTTAGCAGTATTTGTGGACCCTTGACTAAAACAATGAGAGGGGATTGAAAAGAGTTTAAGTGGACTAATGGGGCAGAAAAGAGTTTTCAATTGTTGAAACAAAAAGTTACAGAACAACCAGTTTTTAGCACTTCCAGATTTTAATAAGGTGTTTCAAGTAGATTATGATGCTAGTGGTACTGCAATAGGAGCTGTTATGAGCCAAGAAGGTAAACCTGTTGCTTATTTCAGTGAGAAATTAAATGATGCCAAGAGAAAATATTTTGTTTATGATCAGAAATTTTATGCTATAGTTCAAGCATTAAAGAAGTGGAGACATTATCTACTTCCTAAGGAGTTTGTTTTGTATATTGATCATCAAGCTTTGCAATATTTGAATAGTCAAGGAAAATTGAATCAAAGGCATTTGAAATGGGTTGAGTTTTTGCAGAGTTATACATTTATTTTGAAACATAGGAGTGGAAAGTCTAATAGGGTTGCAGATGCTCTTAGCAGAAGGAAACTATTGCTGACAGAAATGCAGATTGAAGTGGTTGGGCTCAAGGAACTCAAGAATTTGTATCCAAAAGATCCTGATTTTGGTGAAGCTTGGAAAGCTTGTACAGAACCTGTTACTCTAGACAGGACGAAATGGCTGGATTTTATCATCCAAGATGATATGCTATTCAGAGGGAGTCAGTTGTGCATTCTACGAAGTTCTATGAGGGAGAATCTCATCAAGGAGAAGCATAGTGGAGGATTGGCTGGACATTTTGGTCGTGATAAAACCCTTGCTTTGGTTGGTGAGAATTATTATTGGCCACAATTGTAGCAAGATGTGAAGAAGTTTGTACAGAGTTGCAGCGTATGTCAGATGGTGAATGGAGTTAAGCAGAATACAGGGTTGTATAAACCATTACCTATACCAGAGAAGCCTTGGGAGGATATCAGTATGAACTTTGTTCTTGGTTTACCGATGACTCAGCGGGGACATGATTTAATTTTTGTGGTGGTTGACAGATTTTCAAAGATGGCACATTTCATTCCCTGCAAGAAGACTAATGATGTTGTTCATGTAGCAGGATTGTTTTTCAGAGAAGTGGTGAGACTACATGGTTTGCCGAAGACCATAGTTTCAGATCGAGATACTAAGTTTGTTAGATATTTATGGCGTATATTGTGGAAGAAGTTGAAGATGGATTTGAAGTTCAGTTCATCACATCATCCATAGACTGATGGACAGACAGAGGTGGTGAATAGAAGTTTGGGAAATTTGCTGAGATGTTTGGTTGGAGATAAGCCAACAGGATGGGATTTGATTTTACCACAGGCAGAATTTGCATACAATAATTCTATCAACAGGAGCACTGGTAAATCACCATTCCAGATTGTATATGGAAGTAGTCCAAGAAATGCATCTGAATTGAAGAAGATAGATAAAGGAGAAATAAGTAGTGCTGAAGCTGAGGATTTTACAGAACACTTGAACAACATCCATGGGGAGGTGAGAAAGCATATTACCAAGATGAACGCACAGTATAAGGCTAAGGCAGATGAGAAAAGGAGGTATAAGGAATTTCAAGTTGGTGATGAAGTCATGGTTCATTTGCGGAAGGAGCGGTTTCCAGTTGGTACATATAACAAGTTGAAAATGAAGAAGTTTAGACCATGTAGGATACTGAAGAAACATGATTCAGGAAACGCATATGAGGTAGAATTGCCTACTGAGCTAAATATTTCACCAGTGTTTAACATTTTAGATCTGACAGAGTATCATGAAGGAGGTGTTGAAGATGAGATCTGATGAAGAGTGCTCCCCTTAATACCACAAACACATAACAGAAATAGAGAAACCACAACAATTTGCAAGAACAGAAAATTGGCTTCTTATTATCTCCACAAATGTGGAATTACAAACTTTCAGAATTACAATATGCAAAGCCACATGGGCATTCCCTTACAATATTCTATAGGAAAAAGCCTCGAACTATTACCCAGATCTACTACCCAGAACTATTCTGAACTGCCTAAGACAATAATACAGCCTTCCTTATATAGGCAATTTTCCACCGCCTGGGAAGGTTCCAA
>BSBK01001761.1:7500-172500 GCA_027943335.1 Chamaecyparis obtusa | reverse complement strand
AGCTTTCATGGAGTTTAGTAAGTAATATTGTCGTGTGATAATTTATGTTGTTACATGTATCCTTCTATTTATCAATCACTTGGAGTGAATCATACTTTCCTTTATTTTATAATTTTTTTATTCTTTCAAGGTGTTCTTGTATATGGCATTATGAGACTTTCAAATATTCTTCCTTCTTGCAAAAAAAATTTCAAATCTTTTCCTCATACATTGTGAAATTTTCTCATAATATTTTTAACAAAATACATGAAATATGTTGAAGTAAAGGATGAAAATAGTATAAATCACTTTAATATTACCCCTATGGTGTATAGTGATCATTAGGATAGAGATAAACCTCCTAACCCTATATTAGTGGGACCTAGATCCTTTCCACCTCAACCCACCTTAATGGATAGCCATAAGAAAGATAGTTTATGTACTTCCTTATATGACTTTAAAAGATCTTTCTTTTATCAAAGAATTATTCATAATCATTATGTTAAGAATTTTCCTTATTGACTTGTCCAAGAATAACACAAGTATACATGAAGATCTTGATAAACCTTCCTCTTATTCTCCACCTAAAGAAGATAAGAATCATGATAGGAATCTTAATCTCCCTAAAGAGAATCATATTTTCCATCCCATTCCTCCTTATACTACACATTTTTAACAAGTCTCAAGATGAATCTCCTCCACCATTGATATTAAAATATAATTACAATGTGGGATATGAAATTACTACTCAATAATGTTGCACTAGATTAGGTCTTGGAATTAATGGAAAAGGTATTAAGGTTCCTATACATCCTCCTACACAAGTCAATTTGTGTGGTATAGGTTTTATACCTCAAGATGCCACTTTGAATTCTCCTAATCCTTCTTCATTATAACAAAAACCTCCTAGATTTTCATTCTTTTAAAAATGACATCCATTATCACACCTCCTTTTATTGATCATTTTTCTTTAGATAAAATAATCTTTTGGAGAATAAAATATGATCTTAAAATATTTTTTTCATAATTGATATTTTTGAAAGTATTAATGACCTATTAATTTTGAATTTCTATGTATTTTTCATCATAGAAATAAATAGTCTCTTTCTTATTGTATTGAATATAGACAATTTGATCAAGACTTGGTAGATAAATATCTTTTTTCCTTAAAAATGAATCTTATGCTTTTTTCTTGATATCAAAGACATACCTTAGTATCACTTTTTCCTATTATGTTTCCCTCAATTATGTAAATTTAGTAGCTTATGTCATTGTTGGCTCTTTCCTTTTCATAATGTGCATGGGAGCAACATAATAGGTTGCTTCCCTTATCTTTCCACTTGGGGGGCAAGGTATCTTTATCTCATATTTTTCTCCTTTCAAAGGATCCATTATCTCTTTGTTGGTTACATCTCTTACATTATTACGTCCTTACATACATGGAAACTTTGTTAAGGATATTTCTAAGAGGATTGTCCTTATATATATGGACCCTTTGTTAAGGATATTTCTAATAGGGTTGATATCCTTCTTTATAATATCTTCCTTTCTTGGAAGTGTATATCTTGTATAAGTGATTTTTCCACTAAGTTTGCATAATGTGAAATTGATGCAGGAGCATCCTGGGTGTAAGAGAAATCTTGTATCACCAAAATAAAAAATAAAAAAATTTCTATTTTTGTATTCAATAAGGGTTATCTTGTGCAGAGCTGCTATTTATGGAAACTTTCTATTTTTAGTAAGTTGGTCTTACGATCTCAGAATGTTCTAATTTTACATGTGGAGGTTCATCTCAGTCATATCAGCCTACGAGCAAAGTTTCATGGCTGGATCAGATCTAGTTTTGAAGATATTGAAGATTTTCGATATTGGTAGCAGGGTATAGAAACTTTGAACTTAGTTTTGAAGGCTTTAGAGGCCCTAGATAAGGTCAAAAAATTGGGTGACGGGCACTTTGCATGGGTCAAGACTGTAGAGTTCTTCATGGTGTTTCTGAAATGGGGTTATAATAATCAATCGGGTCAACTGGTGATGACTTATGGTCTCTAGAAGTCGGGCCACCTGAAATGGCGGAAAATAATTTTCCTTCAAAATTTCTGTTTGGGTTTCAAAACTTATTTTGAGCTGACTTTGATGTAATAAATTGTAAAATAAAATAATTCTAAGTTTGGTTGGCCCTTAGGGCTAAATTTCTGGAACCTTCTCGGGTGGTGGAAATTGCCTATATAAAGAAGGCCCGTAGTGTTGTCTAGGGCAGTTCTGGGTATCGATTCGAGGCTTTGTCCTACAGAATATTGTAAGGGAATGCCCATGTGGCTTTGCATATTGTAATTCTAAAAGTTTGTAATTCCACATTTGTGGAGATAATAAGAAGCCAGTTTTATGTTCTTGCAAATTATTGTTGTTTCTCTATTTCTGTTATGTGTTTGTGGTATTAAGGGGAGCACCCTTCATCAGAAATCCTTCCATATCTATTCATTTGTATTATCATATGGTGGTACATCATTTTTGGCATAAGATTATTTGGTTCATAATATTTTTCATTCCTTGAAGGGCATGTCTATAAAAGATGATATTCCTTTAATATGCATTCATTGTCTCTTTGTGGACTTGTTTCTATTATATGCATGATGTATTCTATTTCATAAATATATTTGTTTTACATTGGCATTTATATCCTTGTTTGCATCTTATTCTTCCTTGAAAATGTATGTCTATTAGTAAATTACATTTTCCTTTGCTTTTACCTTTGGGGGTGATTGCAAGAAGTTGAGTCCCACTTTTGGACAAAACTTGGAAGTGTTTTCCCTAATTTTCAAATTTCTTGTCAATTGATTTCAAAGTTTAAGCCATTTAGAGATTCAATCTCAAAAAACTTCAGTAATAGAAAATGTAGTGCTCGCAGTCTACTTTTCAAATTTTTAATTTATTTAAATACCCACATGTTAGAAATTTATTTTTAGTAGGAATGTTTAAAAATCACTTATTCAAAATGCTTATTTTAGGATCATACCACTCTCGTGTATGACCACCATATTTTGACCTAAATAAATGAATTTTTTGCAATCCTTATGGAAAAAGATACCTAAGGCACCAAATATTGATGAGAATCTTTTTGCTTATTTTTTTATTGAGTATTTTATTGATTAATTTTTAATTGACTATAAAGTACATTTTTGAAACCTCTGGTGTACGACTACCATACATTGATGAAAATTTCATAATTTTTTGTATTTTGTTTAATGTTCAAGAGAATTGTATTTATATTGATTTCATATTATTTATTTTCCAAAAAATCTAAAAATAAAAAATTATTAAATTTTTAGTGAACCTCACTATTTTACATTTAGGTATCACGTTTAACTATAAATAATGAAAAAATGGTAAAAATAATCATATCACTATGAAATTTACATTTGTTAAATCAGGATAGTGATAAAACTAATGGGTTTTCATTTTGTCAAAAAATATGGTCAGGAAGGCCCTCCCAAAATTATGGCAAGGTAGAAATCTGGCATTATAGTGCCTTGGCCAAATTTTTGGAGGTTAAGGCACATACTTGGTCCCACCAAGCCTACACTAAGCCTATCCCAAACTAAAATCCAAGGTAGAGGTATGCTTCCTGCTCATTTTTTAAGAAATGAGCACCTATTACTTAAAATTCAATAAATGGGCACCCAATTTAGAAATGGGTGCCCGCTTCATTCAAATAATGACAACTCATTTCTAAAAGATCTGTTGGGATAGAAAATAGACCCACAAGGATAGATTTCAATGATTGAATGATTATTCTATCATTATTTTACTGCCGCGATCTGCAGACAAAATGTTCTCATAAAAAAATTTCCTTTTGTTGTCTTGTTATGGATTTGACATGTCGAGAAACATTTGATTTCAAAGTTTGGTGCAAACATGGGATCAAAGAAACAAAGAAAGATGCCATGGAAGATTTTGAGCCTCATATTGAACTCCTATTTAACTTCAAATACACATTATGTTAATACACATTATGTTCCACTCCTATTTAAATTTGCAACTGCCCTTACTTAGGCATGAGCCTCTCATTGATTTTCCCTCCCTTTCATGAATAAAAACTATTTGGGTTTCCCACTAGAAATATTGAGCTATGAATGCCCATAGCTTTCCTCCTTTCCCTTCCACAATAAGTTATTAAAATTTTCCTAATGCCTGCCTCTAAAATACCCTTACATATTCTCACTATCTTCCACAAAAAGCTTATTATGCCTCCTATTAGCATGCTCATCCTTTCACTCATCACCAAAATATGGTAAACATAGAAAATGTTAGTACCAAGGAGATAATGTTGTGTTTCATAGAATAGTTATAGGCCATAGAGGAGGAGACTATATATCAAGAATATTGAAATATTAACTTTCTTATGAGGCTCAAATTCAACAACATTAGCAAGAAAAAAATTTGGAGGAAATGATGGGAGTAGATTCTTGTGATCTGTGTCACTGCTCGTAAAGAAGAGGAATAATAAAAGGAGTTAGAGCTTGAGAATGAAGAGGAGATGCAAGAGGATGTTGATATGGTTGAATCCAAACAAAACTATTTCAAGATAGAGGATAAAGAAGAGGAGGAAGATCTAATCTTCTTATTTGAAAAGTTATCCTCTTTTATTGATATGGGAGAAGAGAAGAAATCTCATAGTAGATAAAGAATTTTATAAAGAGGAGTGTGTTGTTTGTTCAGAGCTATCATGAGGAATATTTTAATATAATGACACCTCATTCAATGGAAGGAATCATGGAAAATATTTAATAATAAGACCACTTTTTCAATGATTTTAACACCATTTTCTCATCCATTTATTTCAAGTAAAAAACTCCTAAACAAGAAAGTCATAGGTTGTAGAGAAAATAGAAGGTTTCTATAATAGAAGAGGAGCTATCAATGCAAGATCCTACTGGAAAAAAAGAGATTATGGTATAAATTCCTTCAAGAGAATATCCTATCAATTATCTAGTGTAGGTCCCCTTTTCATTACTCTATGTGCAATGGATAGGCATTTTAGTCTATGAGCTGGAGATTCATAACTTCTTTCTTAGATTGATGAGATCCCCTATGAGTGACCAAATCTATTGATTTTATCCCATGTATCCTTCTTCTAAATAAAGATAAAGAATATACAAGGTAGTGTAGAAGTGAGAGATTGAGAAGAGATGAGAAAAACATAAAATCTATGTTTTTGTTATTTCTCTATGTTTTGATAATATGAATTTTTGGATTCTTTAGGAGTGAATTTTGGGATCAAAATTCTGATCCATACCTCAACTAAATTATACCAACAAATTATACTAATGTATGGAAATTATATATCTTGAATACCTTTCCAACGGTTTAAGAAGTTTAGAATCGCAAGCAATGAGAAAAAAGTTATGCCCTTGCAAAATTGGCATCACTAAGCATTAAAGTAGCATGATTTCTACCGAATTTGAGAGATATTTTCTTTCAAGGGTTTTACTTTCAAATATTTCTTATTGTAGAGGGTACCACATATTATTTTTGTATAGGTTTTGAAGGTTGAAAGGAAAGAAAAACTCAACAGACCCCGTGAATGGCCCATGTGTCATTACCATTCACCCTTAGCCCAACTTCAAGAGAAGGAAGTTCCAAACTATCCCATTAATGTCCCACATGTGAAATCCATGGTTTCATCTATCTATGAATCTTAAAGGCCCACATCCACCATGCATCCTGAGGCAGATTAGATCCAAAAAAGAAATTGCACCTATATGTGTGAAAGGACAATAGTGATATTGAGATCAACATGATAAATATAGTTGTAGAAACTGCCATCATGATATCTTCATGTGGTGGATTTAAAGAGGACCTTCTTGGTTGCATTTACAAGGTTTATTTCAAGGAAATATTCTATATAATCACACATGCATGTTGTAATAAGGGGCTTTATTCTAAAGGTTTTGTTTGCCACTTTGAAAAAGAAGAACACTTAGAGATAGTTATAGTTTCATTTCTCAAACCTTATTTTTGTACTTAATTCATAGAAGAAAAAATATTAAATTTTTCACATAACTTTGCCTCTATTATTCATTTTCTTTGGTTTTGTGGTTAATTTTAAAACTTTGCTTCATTTTAAATGAACATAGCTATTAACTACTTTTGGAATTTATAATTTCATGATAGATGTGGATGTTGTTGAGTTATGTTTTATAATCTTTCAATCATTTGTAGTGGTTTGTGATTTGGGGTTATACTATATTGCAGTATTGAGAAATATGAGTGAGTTTGGATAAACAGTGATTCACTATGGTTGTTTTGATAAGGTTTTCATTGATGCCAATACATTGTTTCTTTAATATCAATATGCTTTCTATGTAGTGTTGATATTCTCTACATATTTGTTACATTGCAAATATGATAATGAGATTTTGATATGTTTTTTAGTATAGTTTTGACTTGTTGGATTCAAGATTTTATGGTTCTGAATATAATACATTGAATTTGATATTTATTTGAGTGTGAATGTGACTAGTATTATTATATCTATGAAATGTATGTATTTTGAAATTTAATGTGTTTTCTACTAGGCGTATTGATCCAAAGGTGAATATAGATATTTCAGTTCTCTTACATGGATTTATATCAGTTTTGTATCTTTTCTATCTTATCCTTCATCATCTAGGAAGTGAGTCCTTTGACAATGAGCCCTCTTTGAGAAGTGATCCTTTGGTAGTGATCCTCTATAAATTAGCCTTTTTTTAATCCACCTTAGTTTATTTTCATATATTTAAGAATAATCTTCTCCTTGGTTTTTCCCTTAACAAAAGTTTCAAACTAAATTTGGTGTTTCATGTGTTTATGCTTGTTGTGCTATTCATGTTCATATATTTCGATGACTAAAATTTTAAAGCAAGTTTGGTGGAATTGATAAAGGTTTTAAAAGATATAATTTGTATCCAACTGATTTAGCCCCTCTCTTAGTTTCCTTCCACATTCATGATACTATGCCATTTAGTGAAAAAACACATATGAAAAAATTATTTTAGTGAGATAATAGGAACATCTCATGTGAGCCTTAGTTGGTGATTCTCACGAAAATAAGAATATTTTTCTGTAACTCTTTTTTACTTTAGAATTTTTTTCTCTTTAAAAAAAAACCATTTGTGGTGTTTCATGCTCATATTTTGAGATTACATGCTCTTTTTATATCTAAAGCTAAATTTAAAGGGTTTAAAAATCTCCAATGCATTTCCTTAGTTTCATTATTTTTTGTGTTTTCCCTTCCTTCTTCTTTCATAAAAAACAATATTATCAAGAGCCAACTTCTAAAATCCTAGAGGTTATTGTATAGGACACAATAAGTCCCACTCTAGTATGACTTCCCAAATACCTTTACTTAGGTGTGAGCCTCTTAGGGGTCACCACTTCTCATGCTTATAAAGATGCAATTTGGATTAAAATATTGTGTTATAATATTGGTTTTGATGCGGGTTAGATTACTATATATTACATGATAGCCAAAGTACTAATTTTTTTTGTAGGAAATCCTACCTTTCATACTAGAACAAAGCATTTTTATGTATAGCTTCATTTCATTTTTGAAGTAGTGTAATATGAAAAGGTGAAGTTGAAAAAAGTTGATACCTTGGTAAATGTTGTAGATGCATTTATAAATCTAGTGAGCACTGATAATTCGAGATGGTGTGTTGATTGTATCAACCCCAGGGCCTTATGTATGTGACATAGTTTTGACTCTTGGTAAGTAGGAGAATGATGGGAGTAAGGTGTCTCAAAATTAGAGTCCCAAAATACTAATATTATTTATCTATTTTATTTTACACCTGCTTTTGAAGTCCTCAAATTAGGAAGCTAGTGTTATAGGTTGTTGTGTTGGAACTATGACAAATTTATATTATGATTATGATGGTTACTGGTTCGATGGAAGAGTCATGGAAACTAATGTTTTGGTCATTGACATTTATAGAGGAATTCACTTTTGAAAATTTATCTGAGGAAGTTTTTACATATGGAAATGTGACCATTATGGATGAGTTATACTTTGTTTCATTGGAAGTTCCTATGTGAAATGTGTCATGGGATTAACAAGTTGGTACCACATACCTCTTTGCTGGGAACTTTTTCCTTGTTTTGAGCTCTATAAATATGTCTCTTCCTAGTGTATTTTGTATGATAGCTTGGATATATGTTGGCATATCTAATGCAATGATGGTAAGTGATTTTTGGAGATGTCATGATGCAAATTTGATGACAAGATGATCACCTATTATGTTCTCATTTATGTCAACTATTGACCTTGTGTTCTTAGTGTGTTTCCAAGCATAGTGGTGATGAATGAAATGTTGCAGTGAATTTCAGTGGTTGCTATCTTTATGGGAGACTTAGGTGTGTCTTTGGATGTCTAATGCATGACCAGTACTGTTGAAGTGATCTTATGTGAAAGTTGTTATCCATGATAGATGATTTGAATATCTTGTCAAATATTTTGTGTGTCTTATGGCACGGTCACAAGATATGATGGTCAACACTGGTGAGATGCTACAGTTGTGAATGCAACTAATTTGAGTGACTGATGTATAGAATTGGTGATCAGTGACCAGAGGAAGAGTTGTTAACAGGTTAAAGTGTTTGTGTTCTTGAACAACAATTGATAAATCTTTGATCGGTGATCGGTGTTGAGGGTGTGGTGGAATTAGTTGAGTTATTCATGTGTTTGTGAATTGTGGACCTATAAAGTTGTAACACAACACTTCATAATTCATTATATCAATTGTTAGTATGAGAAAATCAATCAAAGAAAACAATTTTTGAAACTGAATTATTGTTGTCTAACTAACACAAGTATGAAAAGGATTTAAGATTTCTCTCATATTAAGATCCTAAATAGTAATAATGCATGTTAAAATGAGAGATTCGGAGAAATATGCAATTAAACTATCAAACTCATTCAAATTAGTCATTGATTCATTATCCTTTGAGAAAATTGAAGTATGTATATGATCTAATTAGTTATGAAATCAAATGAGCATATGGAAGCATGAATTCAAATTATCTATTAGAAAATTCAAAAGATTGGGAGCCATTGGAGATTTGAAAATTCCTCTTTTATAGAACTTTGAGATTTTGAACAGTCAAGATGCATCCATAAGAAGTGGTTGAGATGCTTCCTTGAGTGATCCATGTGATTAGCTCTCATTGGTTGGAATTGTCTTTGTTGTCCCCTTTAAGGTGACATGTCATTTTGAGGAGTGTTTTATTCATTTATTTTAATTAATTACTCTAGCCATGCATTTAATGGGTTTGATTTAATTAATTAGGCTAAGAGATAATCAAAGTAATTTTGCTTGATTATTTGATGATAAATGCTTGAATTATGAGATTTATTGATTTTATGGAATTTTAATGAATTATGTTAATAATCAAGAATCAAATTAACACAATTAGGAGTTTTATCCAGAATTAGGGGAAATAGGGCCTTAGGTTCTATTAGGCCAATTTTAGGTGATTACATTTTCCCCTGTTTGAATTGCTTTGCAAACAACATAGGGATTCAAATAAAATCTGTTTTAGGATGATTTAATGGAGTTAGCAGATTCAAGGAGATCTAGAGAGCAATGAGAACTACTCTAAGCACAAGTGATTTAGAGAGCAGTGAGGACCACTCTGATTTTAAGGAGATTTAGAGAGTAGTGAATCCACTCTAAAAGATTTAGAGAGGAGTAAAGAGAACTACTCTGAATTTGAGAACTCTGAACTTGATCGAATGAAATCCTACTAAATTTGAAGGTCATGAATTCAGAACCTTATTGAACAAGAATTGACCATACCGATTCTGAGCTTGATTGAACAAAAATCGATAAGAGATTTTCAATAGAAATTTTAGTTACATTTGATTTGCAGTAACCGAATATGTTGACAAAGAAGCAATTTGATTTGAAGCGATGAAATTGATCAATGTTGTAAAGATTAACAACATCAAATTGATTGAAGATAGCTGTCATGCCCCTGGCATTGAAGAGTTTGATTTGAAAATTTGAATTTTAGTATGATTATGCCCCATCGGGACTGAAATCAAAATAAATTCGGATAAAATTGATGTTTTCAACCATTTAGGAAGAATTATGATGATTGAAATGGATTTGGATCAAGTGTAAATCTTTTAGGAAGTGTTAATAAGCAATTAGGATCGATTTTAGTGTTAAATGAACAGTGTTTAACCAAGTTTGAATAAGAAAAGGTGAGATTTGACCAAGTTTGACTTGTGTTTTATGCAATATCCTGAGTTAAAAATTTGATGCGTGGGTGAGAAAATCACTTTTCATAGCTTCTAGTAAGTTTTATGTGCATTAATTACGCTATGTGCAACTTTCATAAAATGTGTTTGACTAAACTTTGACTTTTAGTTGACCAGTGATCTAAGTAGTAACCATTATTGAATGAATTCACCATGTTTATGGTATCCTTTATGATCTTTTTGCCCTTTTTTGACTATAATTTGACCATAGTTGACTTCTTTATCTTAATGGTTCACTTTGCTCTGTAACTACATTTAAGTGATATAAATCACCTATTTCGATTTAGGTCTCAATATGAAGTTTTTGTGACATCTTACCATGAATTTTACTTAGGTCACCAAGGTCCTCGTGAGGCTTAAATAGGTCAAAAAATTTGATTTTACTATTTATTTTAACTTTTACCATAGTTAATTTCTTGAGCTCTGAGATGAAATGGTGTTTCCCACTGAGAAGCATCAATTTGAGGTAGCCCAGCACCATGGTCATCCACCACATTATGCAACACTTGTGAGTACCCTATAATGATTCCATATCATTTTGAAAATTTCAATTTCATGCATTTTTATGCTTTTTAGGGCTAGTTCAATCTAGGATCACATCCCATATGTGGGATTGCAGCTGGTAAATCTCGTGTCACACCTAATTTTTCACAAAATTATGGGTCACATCCTATGTTTCCCAAATCACACCCTGTAGGGTCACATCTGGTCTTCTTAAGTCAAATTCATAGTATTTTCATAACTTTTTTGCATTTGATCAAAATAGGGTTGCATCCAAATTTCAGATTGCTTTCTGGACTTCCTGTGTCATATCCTGGATTTCCTAGCTCATATACCATTAGGGTGTCACATCTTGGGTTTCTCAGATCACATCCAAAAAATAGGAATGCACTTAGTTTGTCTTAATTTTTGAGCCAATTTTACTTGTCTATTTGAACTTTGTAGGTAATTTCCCTTGTCTAATGTTGACATAGTGCCCCTATTTTCTATTGTGTAGACATGTTTTAGCATAGTTTTTTTTTTCTCTCCTCGACTAAAATAGGTCTTGGAGTTGCATGAGTATCTTTCTCTTGTTGATAGCCATGTTATCGCTCATTATGGCCTTTGGAGCTTGGCTGATTTACCTAATATTTGAGTAAATCATGGGTTGTTGACATCCCTTGCTAAGAACTGGCACTGGTACTCAGAACATAATATGTTGCATTTTCCCAATGGTGAGATGATGGTGACACCTGAGGATGTCTGGTGCATTCTCCACATTCCTGTGATGGGATCATGAGTGGAGTATGAGGCTACTACTATGGTGGTGATGGCAGACACTGAGATAATTATTTTATGATGATACCATAGCGAAGCGTTATATTAGTTGGGACCACATGGTGGCCAACTATGAGTGACTACCTATGTATTTGGCTATATTAGTAGGAGGGTTGATGATGCCTGATCGAGGATAGCATGGCTTCATGTGCATATGGTCTAGGGTGATCGAGGACATGATTCATTCACCTTGACATTTTTTGGAGGCAGCTGCATCCTCGCTCACATGTATCATGAGCTACACGAGATTGTGTATCAACATTCTCAGATGATGACTGTAGGTATTCTAGTATTTCAGGTCTAGACATGGGAGCATATCCCCATCACACAGCCTATTATTGATCTGCAACATGATGCAGAGTTTCCATACATATACATTTATTTTTGTATACTTTAGCAGCCTCACCTGGGTAAGCTGGATTACTGGCAATGAGTTTTGGATGACGTGACTAATGTTGTCTGGAGGTCATACTTAGATTGTGAGGAGTGGCCATCTGATGTCTGATAAATTCCATATTTCTTTCAGTCTAGATATCTGATTGGTAGGGCCCGTTATATTGTTGAGCAGTTCTTGATCACACATGTCTTGAGATAGTATGGCAGAGTATAAGGCATATCGTGGGAGACATCCATATACGCTAGGATCAAAGACTAAATTATATGAGATATCCTAGATAGTGTTGATAGCATGGGACTACCTCCCTGAGATTACTGATGGTTATCACACTTATTATTCAAAACATCCTTATCCATGGTTCACTACTCTTGATGAGGTCTCTCCTCACCTTGAGGATGCCTTAGACTGTGATCTAGCTAATGAATGTCTTGGCCAAGGCTGAGATGGTAGAGGTAGAGATAGGGGATGAGGTAGAGATAAAGGATGTGACAGAGGGAGAGATGGTGCCCTCAGAGGTGGAGATGGAGGAGACAGAGGAGGTGGAGGGGGAGATGGTAGTAGGAAATGAGCCTCTAGTGGAGATGTTACCCAGTAGAGTTGGTAGTGTAGATTGAGGGCTCATGCCTTGTAGAGGGATACATGTTCACTTCTACATAGGGATCAACATGCACAACAACAAAGGGTAGTAGTAGGAGGTTTTGGAGGTGATCAACAACCTCCCAGAGATCCATCAGCTGGTAGAGATGGTGATCCCCTATCTTAGTTTGAGTAGGATAGAACTGCATTACGGTTGGAGGTTTCCACTCCCAGGGCATGATTAGAAGAGATGGATTCTTATCTAGCATAGATGAGAGCGAAGAGAGATAGAAATGCACACATGGCCACCCACCAAGGATAGAGGGCTACTTCCTACTTTGCTTTATACTGTGCCACTATTCCTATCACTCAGAGGGCTCCATTGTATTCAGTTATAGCTCATTAGTCTGATGGTGCTATGCCTCCACCTATCCCAAGTAGAGTGAATGTGCCCCCTCCTAATCCTCCATGAGAGGACAATGGTGCTAGCCAGATATGAGACATTAGACACTGATCATTTTTGTATCATAGACTTATATGATGTACTCTTGAGATATCTTGTATATTGTACCATTTTTTATTGATGTACACTTTGTTGTCCCATGGCCTATTTATTTTTGATACACTAATATACTACTTCATTTATGCTTTGATATACTATCATTGATGTTCTGACACTCTTTCTCATAGACTGATGATATATTCATGCTTTTTGATTCTGATGTTCTGATATGGATATCTTATCTGATTTATGCTTCTCATATGATGTTTTCTAGTTTCCACACATAAGAGATATACTGATATGCCTCTCATGCTTTGGATATTGATGTTATGTTCATACTTGGTCATGATTATATTAGATGATGATGATATGGTGACATCATGATATATTTCACTGATATATGCTTATGTTTTTGTATTTTCAAAGCTTTATGAATGTATGGATGCAAGCTTATACGAATGTATGCAATCATTATTTTATGTATGCACATGGATGTATGAGATTTAATGTGATGCAATGTATGGACATATCAATTTATTTATGTATGTATGCATTATGCAAGCATTTTTATTATATGAGATCGTTTATGAAAATGGATATCAATGATATATACTCAGTCATTTCATTTAAGTTTTTATGATTTGTTCAAACTTGGCAAATGATTAATGTTTTTAGAATTTTTAGTTTAAAACACTTAGATAATTAAATTTACATTTTCATACTGATGCAACTTAAAATGAATACAACTATACAAAAATGAATGTAGTTTAAGATGAATTTCAATGCAACTAAAACATGAAATGCATCTAAATGAACTTAATGCACATTAATATGAAATGCAACTGAAATGAACCTTAATGCAATTAACCAATGAAATGCACCTATACTAAGACACCTAGGATAGTCACTATCTATTCAAAGTGGATCAATTATCATCATAGAGCTTTTTTAATGGGACCTCATTAGGTTAGTAAAATTTTCACTAATAGATTTAGTAATCATGAAAATATGAATACTTCCCTTCTCTTTTGTCATGTCCAAAGATAACCTAAACATTAAAGCATATAGACTAGAATGTTATGTCAGTTACTTCTTGTTTAATATAAACCTTTTTTTTTTTGGTGTATAATGTATAAATATATACCCACAATGATCTTTCATTTTATATTCATATCCTTGGGTATAATCTGATTTACTATGCACCTTACTAGGAAGTAGTTTTTTATCTTAGTTTAAAAAAGGAAAGGAATAAATCCAACCTCACTAGATCTTTTATAGGAAATAAGTCGAGGTATATGTGGCATTCCAATCATGATGGAGGCACTTATCATAAACACCCATTTCCTACAATCACCTTAGATCACCATGTTTATCACCACAAATAGAAGACAAAGAAAATGGTATTCCCCCAGTCCTTGTTTCTCTAGTCTATTTTAGAAATCATCAAGTCACTCAAGGAAACAAAAAATTGATAATAAGGAAACTTGATTATTCCATCATAATAATCAATGTGTTTTCTTTAAGAACAGATAGTTGTGATTATAGTGTTTAGGAACACTGTTGATTAATTTGCAAACACACGCATAGAAAGTATTATCAATCATAGATTTCTCTTTCACCAATAATTGGCTCACCTATTTAGCATTTAGAAACACTCTTATCATCATGACATAGAATTTAGGAACACTTTTTATGTGTAAGTATTAAGAAATACTATTTATGGTGGCATTAAGAAATACCTTTGTTTTCGTAGTTTAATGTCTATTGCGGACTACAGATAAATGACACCCTAGTAGAAAGTCCTAACTACAACTTAGCAATATGAGTGACCTTGATCATTTCCCCTTAGGGAAAAATAGTTTACCTAGGACCTAAATGTGGATAGATTCCAGCCTTAGGAAGGTACAATTTTTTGATTGTTCATTTTAGGATTTGATGTGTCCCAAAAGTGACTAGAAGATATGTACAAACTGAAATTAACATTGGCCAAACACGCAACCATTGTCTTCATCAATTGAACATTGATTACAAGTAGCACTTGTTTACTAGGTTTCCACCACTTAGCCAAACTTTTCTATTTTTTCTATCATGGCACCTATGTTGGCTCCTGAAAAGGAGTTTAGACTAAAAGAGACACCACTATACCTAAGATAGATTTTGAGGAGGGTTAGTTCCAAATATGGGGATATCTGTAGGTAACTGGACCAAATATAGGGACAAGACTTCCCTCTTCACTTTTGGCTCTACAAAACCAAGGCAGATGCACCTAATCCAGTGAAGATAACATTCTTTACAACAAAAAAATGGATTGAACAAAGTAGATAGATAGAAAGAAAGTACTAAATGATAACAAGTCATTCATTGAATATCCATTTCTATGATGAAAAAATGGTTGTTAGGAATAAATGCTAAATGTTTGGCAGCCATTCTGTAGCAATTTTTGTTGCGTTCATGACTATGATTGTCATTGATGTCAACGCAGTGATTTATCTGAGACTTGCAGAGAAGCAGACAGAGTTTAGATTAGCGCACGTGGGTTATTGTAGTTGGAGCTATGTGATGTTGAGGATATACTCTTTGATATGTTACATGTCTATGGTTAAGAGCACATATAGTAATTCATTTATCCATAGAATTTATGAACACTTTTGTGGAAGTAGTATTCAGGCAGTGTTCCTGAGTAGCGGTTTGTGGAAATCGGATGATATCTCCTAATCAGGATGGAATCTGGTTTTGTGCAGTTAAAGTTAAGTTGAAGACACATTGATAGTGATGTGGATGACAATGCAAACTTTGAGGTCGCACGAGTAAAGATTTATTGTATTTGGAAGCTGATAGTTTTGCGTAATTTTGATGTAGTGTGGAAACTTTTATGTTGTAATTGTATGCCTACTCATTTGTAATTATTTGAGTGTGGTATAAAGGAAGGAATATTTTTCCTTGTTGTAAAATGGTTGTGGTAGTTGTGTGTGATTTTTTATGCATGAAGTGAAGAAAAAAGCTAAGTATGAAAGTGAATTTGTGAAGGAAGACATGCGAGGTACAGAGATCCGAAATTGAGATTTGGTGTAATAGTGAGTGTGGTTTGGCACAATCAGAGAAGAGGTAACATATTATTTTGTTTAGTAATACAAAGATCATTTGGACTATGTGTTCAGTGATCTTACCCTGAAGCTATTTGGGCAGTGGGTCCTTCTGTCTTCCATAACTCTTAAGAGGGTTAGAATCTTTTAACAGGGATTCAAAATCTCCTAACAGGGATTCATATGTACTGAATGTATTTCATAAGACTCCTAAAAGAGTCCATCCTTTCACAAGGAATATTCATATTAGTGCATCTTTTGTGGGCATCAGTCCCACTGGCTGTTTACTCTTTGATCAAGAGGTTCCCTAGTAAACATATCTTGTGTCATTATGTTATTGTGTATGAATATCTTTCTATGGTTGGTAATTATATTGCTTATATGGTTTAATGTTGTTGAAGATGTAAAACTTATAATTATCTAATAATCGATTCACCCCCCCCCCCCCCCCCCTCTTAGTTATCTTGGTGGACTTTACTTTCTAACAATTGGTATTAGAGTGGCAGGTCCTTGAAAAAGAAGTTTAATAGCTTAAGGAGATCCATGAAAAATTTTAGGAAAGAAAATCTTAAGTTTGATGTAGTAAATTTTGGTAGCTGGAAACAAAAGATGAAGACACACCTACTATGTTTAGGACCAGGTTATTGGTTGATTACAAAGAATGATAAGACTATCATTGAAGAAGACAATCTTAAAACATGTACTACAGAAGAGAGAGATCTATTCATGTGTAACATACTTGCAAGAGAAGCACTTTTGACAGCCCTTCTGAAGAATGAGTACAGTCAGGTAAAATATTTGAAAAAATCTCATGAAATTTGGAATGCTTTACACTCTACTTTTGAAGGTGATGAACATGCAAAAATAGTTAGATTACATAATTGGATATGTGCATTTGAAGATATAAGAATGTTGGAAGATGAATCTATTAGAAGCTATATTGGTAGAATGTCAGAAATTATTATAGGTATAATATCTAGTGGAGGAACAAAGATAGAGAATGAAGTGATATGGAAAATTCTGAGGACATTGACCCCTGTATTTAAGTAGACAACATAGATGATTGAACAAGTTATACCTTGTACTAAAAAATTTACAAGAGAGACTCTTCTTGGAAGATTGGAAGCAGCAAAAATGAACCTGATATTATCAGGAAACTTACCTAGAATGGAGACAACATTCAGTGCTCTTAGTGTTCGCCCTACTTTTTCAAGAAGCATTAGTGTGAGCAGAGATTATGCTAGTAGCAATAGATCTAGAAATGAAGAAGACAAGAAGATTGAAGAAGGTATTGCCTTTCTTGTGAAAAGAGAACCAGACGGTAAGAAAATATTTAAACGTTGGACTTGTCAAGAATATGGTCATTTTGTATCTAAATTTCCTAAGAGAGTTAAAAAGTATAGAAATAATTTCAAACCTAGAAGATCTAAGGAATGTTATTATGCTAATGATAAAGATCTTGAATCTAGTAGAGAAAGAACTTTAAGTGAAAGTGATACTAAGAATAATGATGACATAGGATTTGTAGCAATTAAAGAAGAAAATCCTGAAACTGATGTTAAGGAAGAAAAAACCTTACTTTCTCAAGTTGAAAAGAAAGCTGATTGGATTATAGATAGTGGTTGTTCACATCATATGACTGGAGACATGAAAACATTCATAAAGTTTAATGAATATGATGGAGGAGTTGTTAGAGTTGGAATCAATAAACCTGGTTTGATTAAAGGTATATGATCTATTACTCTTGATGGAAAGACTAATACTAATGATGTTTATTTTGTGGATGGATTGAAACATAATCTTTTGAGTGTTGGACAGTTAGTTGATAAGGGATATCAAGTTTGGTTTACTGAGAAACCTTGTGTGATAAAGGATAAAGATGGAAATCTGATTGGAACTAGATCTAGAACCTGAGGTTATGTATTTCAATTGAATCCTACTGAGATGACATATTCGATTACTAAGATTGATGACATTTGGTTATGGCATAGAAGGTTTTGTCATATAAACTTTGATAACATTGTGAAAGTAAGTACTACACTTACAGTAAGAGATTTGCCTAAAATTATGAAGCCTACTAACATGATTTGCAACAAACGTGTAATGGCTAAATAGAAGAGAAGTTATTTTCCTAGTAACAAGTTTACATCTACAAAAAAGCTTGAGATTGTTCATACAGATTTGAGCGGTCCTACCAGGACTAGAGGATTCTATGGAGAAAGATATTTTATGATTCTTGTTAATGATTTTACAAGAATGTTGTGGATTGCATTTCTTAAAGAAAAATCTGAAGCATTTGATAAGTTCAAGATTGTTAAGAATAAAGTTGAGAATGAATCTAGAATGAAGATTAAATGTTTGAGATCTGATAGAGGTGGAGAATTTACTTCTAAAGAGTTTAACACCTTTTGTGAAGAAAATGGCATTAAGAGATAGTATTCAGCCCCTAGAACACCTGAACAAAATGGCATTGCAGAAAGAAGAAACAAATCAGTGACTGAAGTAGGAAGAGCTATGTTATTTGAGAATGATTCGGTGAAGATATTCTGGAGAGAAGCAGTGAACACAACAGTGTATAGAATGAATAGAGTACAAATCAGAGTAGACACAAACAAGACACCTTATGAATTATGGTTTGGACATGCACCCTCAGTTAAGTATTTTAGAATTTTTGAAAGAAAATGCTATATAAAGAGAGATGATGATACTGGGAAGTTTATTCCTAGAAGTGATGAAGGTATATTTCTTGGATATTCTTTGAAAAGAAAAGCCTATAGATGTTACAATAAAATAACTAAGACTATTGTTGAAAGTGCAAATGTTAAAGTTGATGAAAAGTTCAAAATTTAGGAAAGAATGCTTGATTATGAATCAGATGAAGAAGTTCATCATAAACCTAACACTGGATCTATTGAATTATTTTATAAAACTAACAATGATTTGTTGAATGAAAGCCATAGTGAAGTCATTGAAGAACCTGTTAGAAAGTAAAGACCACCAAGATAACTAAGAGGGGGGGGGTGTGATTCAGTTATCTGATAGTTAAACCATTTATCAACTTCAATAGCTTTAAACCATATAATCAATGCACTAACCAACCATAGAAAGATAATCATACACAATGACACAATAACACAAGATATGTTAACTAGGGAATCTCTTGATCAAAGAGTAAACCCTGATGGGAATGATGCCCACAAAATGATGCACTAATATGAAAGTTCCTTGTGAAAGGATGCACCCTGTTAGGAGTCTTATGAAATACATTCAGTACATATGAAACTCTATTAGGAGATTTTGAATCCTTGTTAAAAGATTCTAACCCTATTAGGAGTTATGGAAGACAGAAGGACCCACTGCCCAAACAGCTTCAAGGCAAGATCTCTGAACTCACTATCCAATAGATCTTAGGATTATTTAATATAATAATATGAAATATGTTACCTCCTCCACACTGTGCCAAAATCACACTCTCTACTACACAAGATCACAAATCTAGATCTTTGTACTTCACAAGTCTTCCTTCATTACTGAATTAGCTCTTTTCTTCACTTCATGCATACATTCGCATCACAACTTTCACAATTTCATATCAGAACTATTAAAATCCCATTTCAACAAGGAAAAAATTCCTTCCTTTATACTACACTCAAATAATTACAAATGAGTCGGCATGCAAATACAAAATAATAATTTTAACACGCTACATCAAAATTACATAAATTTGTCAGCTTCCAGATACAATAACTTTCCAATCGTGTGACCTCAAAGTTTGTGCTATGAACCACATCACCACCAATGAGTCTCAAACTTCCCTTTAACTATGTAGAATCATATTCCATCCCGGTTAGGAGATATCCTCCGATTACCAAAAATTGCTACTCAGGAACCCTGCCAGAATACTGCTTCCACCAAAATGCTTATAAATTTCATGAATAAATGAATTTATTTTTGCACTCTTAACCATAGGCTAATATCACACCAAAGAGAATATCATCAACTATGCATAACTCAATTTTCAATATAACACATGTGCAAAACAAAATTGTGCCTACTTCTCTGCTAAATTCCAAAATATCACTGTGTTGACATCAATGACAATCATAGTCATGAATGCAACAACCACTACTATAGAATGACTGCCAAAGCCTTTAGCATTCATTCCTAACAATCTCCCCCATTTGCATTGATGGAAAAATAGATGAAAAAAGTCCAATGTTCCAAAAATCCAATCACAACTGCTCAACTGCTCTGTTGCTCTTCATCAATCAAATCTTGCTTCGTTATCCTATTCAATCTCTCCAACAAATGTAGTTCCTTAATATTTTTCATGATTCTCTCCCCCATTGACATCAATGATAGAAATTCTATCACTATGTCAAACAATAGCTCAATGTCAAAAGACACTATTCAGAAAATACATTCACAAGAGTCCTCATGACTCAGCTCAAGTACACATACTCCCCCATAGAGGAAGTACCAACATCCAATCCAAAAAATAGATAGGGCCATAAACCACTGGACTGATGCAACCAACTACATCATTAATCAAAAGTAGGCTGGGGCATAACCCCAAGCATACATCTTAGTGATGAAGGGTGCTCCCCTTAATACCACAAACACATAACAGAAATAGAGAAACAACAACAATATGCAAGAACAGAAAATTGGCTTCTTATTATCTCCACAAATGTGGAATTACAAACTTTCAGAATTACAATATGCAAACCCACATGGGCATTCCCTTACAATATTCCGTAGGACAAAGCCTCGAACTATTACCCAGATCTACTACCCAGAACTATTCTGAACTGCCTAAGACAATAATACAGCCTTCCTTATATAGGCAATTTTCCACCGCCTGGAAGGTTCCAGAATTTTAGCCAATAAGGCCGACCAAACTTAGAATTATTTTATTTTACATTTTATTACATCATAGTCGGCTCAAGATAACCTTTGAAACCTGAACATAAATTTTGAAGAAAATTATTTTCTGCCATTTCGGGTGGCCCAACTTCCGAAGACCATAAGTCATCACTAGTTGACCCGATCGGCTATTATAATCCCATTTCAGAAATGCCACGAAGCGCTCTACAGGCTTGACCGGCGCAAGCGCTCGTCACCCAAATTTTTGACCTCATCCGGAGCCTCTAAAGCTTTCAAAACTGAGTTCAAAGTTTCTGTACCCTGCTGCCAATACCGAAAATCTTCAATATCTTCCAATATACACTTGATCTGGCAATGAAACTTTACTGGCAGGCTTATATGACCAAAATGAACCTCCAAGAAAGAAATCAGATCATTCTGAACACATACAAAAATTACCAAAAATAGTAACTTTCCATAAATAGTAGCTCTGCACAAAATAGCCCCTATTGAATATAAAAAAAAAATAGAAATATTTTTGGGTGATGCAAGATTGCTCTTACACCCAGGATGCTCCTGCATCAGACACCTGGGGTAATTTGAGAAGTGACCCTGTCACGACTCAGGTGTGCAGAGGAAAACCAAGACGGTTAACCTCCTCCTTTGTTATCCATGATGAATCTTCAACAGGTCATCCTTTCCACTTGACCAGATATTCTTCATATGTCCTGTTCCTTGTGCTTCTGCCAACACGACGTTCCAGTATATCTTCGATCTCCTTAGTGTCTGAACTAGTTGCTGGAATACTCCACTGTGCTACTGTGATCTCATCTTCAACACCTCCTTCATGATACTCTATCAGATCTGAAATGTTAAACACTGGTGAAATATTTAGCTCAGTAGGCAATTCTACCTCATATGCGTTTCCTGAATCATGTTTCTTCAGTATCCTACATGTTCCAAACTTCTTCATTTTCAGCTTGTTATATGTACCAACTGGAAACCGCTCCTTCCGCAAATGAACCATGACTTCATCACCAGCCTGAAATTCCTTATACCTCCTTTTCTCATCTGCCTTAGCCTTATACTGTGCATTCATCTTGGTAATATGCTTCCTCACCTCCTAATGGATGTTCTTCAAATATTCTACAAAATCCTCAGCTTCAGCACTACTTATTTCTCCTTTATCTATCTTTCTCAATTCAGATGCATTTCTTGGACTACTTCCATATACAATCTGGAATGGTGATTTACCAGTGCTCCTATTGACAGAATTATTGTATGCAAATTCTGCCTGTGGTAAAATTAAATCCCATCTTGTTGGTTTATCTCCAACCAAACATCTCAGCAAATTTCCCAAACTTTTATTCACCACCTCTGTCTGTCCATCAGTCTGTGGATGATGTGATGAACTAAACTTCAAATCTATCTTCAACTTCTTCCATAATGTACGCCAGAAATATCCAACAAACTTAGTGTCCCGATCTGAAACTATGGTCTTTGACAAACCATGAAGTCTTACTACTTCTCTGAAAAACAATTCTGCTACATGAACAGCATCGTTAGTCTTCTTGCAGGGAATAAAATGTGCCATCTTTGAAAATCTGTCAACTACCACAAAAATTGAATCGTGTCCCCGCTGTGTCCTCGGTAAACCAAGAACAAAGTCCATGCTGATATCCTCCCAAGGCTTCTCTGGTACAGGTAATGGCCGATACAACCCTGTATTCTGCTTCACTCCTTTCACCATCTGACATACTCTGCAACTCTGTACAAACTTCTTCACATCTTGCTACAATTGTGGCCAATAATAATTCTCACCAACCAAAGTAAGGGTTTTATCACGACCAAAATGTCCAGCCAATCCTCCACTATGCTTCTCCTTGATGAGATTCTCCCTCATAGAACTTCATGGAATGCACAACTGACTCCCTCTGAATAGCATATCATCCTGGATGATGAAATCCAACCATTTCCTCCTGTCTAGAGTAACAGGTTCCGTACAAGCTTTCCAAGCTTCACCAAAATCAGGATCCTCTGGATATAAATTCTTGAGTTCCTTGAACCCAACCACTTCAATCTGCATTTCTGTTAGCAATAGTTTCCTTCTGCTAAGAGCATCTGCAACCCTATTAGACTTTCCACTCCTGTGTTTCAAAACAAATGTATAACTCTGCAAAAACTCAACCCATTTTAAATGCCTCTGATTCAACTTTCCTTGACTATTCAAATATTGCAAAGCTTGATGATCAGTATACAAAACAAACTCCTTAGGAAGTAGATAATGTCTCCACTTCTTTAATGCCTGAACTATAGCATAAAATTCCTGATCATAAACAGAATACTTTCTCTTGGCATCATTTAACTTCTCACTGAAATAAGCAACAGGTTTACCTTCTTGGCTCATAACAGCTCCTATTGCAGTACCACTAGCATCACAATCTACTTGAAACACTTTATTAAAATCTAGAAGTGCTAAAACAGGTTGTTCTGTAACTTTTTGTTTCAACAATTGAAAACTCTTTTCTGCCCCATTAGTCCACTTAAACTCTTTTCTATCCCCTCTCATTGTTTCAGTCAAGGGTCCACAAATACTGCTAAAATTTTTGATAAACTTTCTGTAAAAGCTAGCTAGACCATGAAAAGATCTTACCTCAGTAGCACTCCTTGGAGTAGGCCATTCAAGGATAGCCTGTACCTTCTCTGGGTCCATTTTTAGACCTTCTCCTGAAACTACAAATCCCAAATACACTAACTCTTTCTTCACAAAACTGCACTTCTTCAAATTAATCAACAATTTCTCATCTCTCAACTTCTCAAACACCATACGAATATGCATCATATGTTCATCCAATGTCTTACTAAAGATCAAAATATCATCTAGGTAAACAATGACAAACTTACCCAGAAATTCTTTCAGAACCTCGTTCATGAGCCGCATGAAAGTGCTCGGTGTATTGGTTAGCCCAAAAGGCATGACTAACCACTCATATAGTCCTTCCTTTGTCTTGAAGGCAGTCTTCCATTCATCTCCTTCTCTGATCTGAATCTGATGATATCCACTCTTCAGATCTATCTTTGAGAAATACACAGCTCCACTCAAACAATCCATAATATCATCCATTCGTGGCAATGGAAACCTATACTTGATTGTGATCTTGTTTATTTCTCTGGAATCTGTACACATCCTCCACTCTCCATTCTTCTTTGGTGCTAATACCGTAGGTACAGCACAGGGACTCAGACTCTCTCGAATCAATCCTTTCTATAACAACTCATGTACTTGTCTGTTCAACTCCTCACTCTCTGCAGGTGTCATTCTGTGTGCTGCCTTATTCGGCAAACTCGCTCCTGGGATCAAGTCCATCTGATGACTGATCTTCTTGACTGGTGGTAATCCATCAGGCACGTTATCAGATACAATATCTTGAAACTCATTCAACAAATCTAAAACTTCTACAGGAACATCTTCTACTTCCTCTTTACCAGCTTTTGGAATTAAAGCAAAACATACATGCTCATGCCTCATACCATCTAGGAAATTTCTTCCATCAACAAATGTTATTCTTGCATTACCACATACCTTTTCTTCGGTCTCCTTCTATGGTTTTAGCTTATGTCGCACTCCATCCTTTGTCAGGGAATAGGTATTCGCACGACCATCATGTACAGCACATTTGTCAAACTGCCATGGTCTACCCAACAACATATGACATGCATCCATAGATATGATATCACACAATACCTCATCTTGGTATCCGCCAACCTTGAACTTTACTAGGCATTGTTCATTGACCATGACCTTGTGGTCATCCTGTACCCAGGCAATCCGATATGGATGTGGGTGTTTCTCTCTCTTGAGCTTCAACTTTGTCACCATCTCTTCTGACACCAAATTGTCAGTGCTTCCACTATCAATGATCACATCACAACATTTACCTTCACACTTGCACCTGGTGCGAAACAGGCTCCTCCTTTGCTCAGGTTCATTCTCACCACTCAACAGGACTCTTCTGTTAATCAACATTTCTCCTCTTTCAGCATCTTCAGAATTTGATGATCTGGCATCTTCATCTACATGTGCAACTCTGGCCTGGCCTTCATTTCTCCTGTCTGTTCTGCCTTGGCGCTGAGGACATTCGAATGCCCTATGACCTTCTTCTCCATAGTGAAAACATGTTCCACGGAAGCCACCTCTTCCAGATCCTTGTCCTCTTCCTCTTCCTCTCTGATCTCTATTATTCTGATCCTGGAAGCGATTGGAATTATTTCCTCGCTGATTCTGACTGCTACTGGCCTCATCCTTCTTTTTCAGTTCTTCATTTCGGCCACCATATGACCGTCCACCAGATCGTCCACCGCGACCTCTTCCGTTTTGTCTGCTATCAAACTTCTTGTTCAGCTTTTCCTCTACTTTTAGGGCAAACTGGTATGCCTCTTCAATACTGTTCATTCCAACCAGATTCAGCTCCTCCTGAATGCTTGGCCTTAACCCATTAAGGTATCGGGCAACTTTCTCCTTATCAGCTTCTGCATGGCCTGTTCTAATGAGAAGTCAATAGAACTCCTCTGTATACTCCTGAATAGATCTTCCTGCTTGCTTCAAACTCTGCATTTTCTTCAGTAGGTCAAGCTCATAATCAATAGAAATGAACTGTCGCTTCAATTTATCCACCATCCGATCCCATCTTGTGATTTTATCTTTCCCTCTTCTATTTCGCTCGAATTGAATTTCTTGCCACCAGATCTTCACATGACCTTTCAGTCTGGCCTTCGCAAATTTGACCCTATCAGGATCCTCAACATCTTCATACTCAAAATACTCCTCACATTCATTGATCCAGTCGATCAATTCCTCTGGGTTAAGATTTCCAGAAAATGTAGGAACCTCAATCTTAGGTCTTTTCCCAATCTTGGAAATCATCTGAAAAAGTCTTTCTTCCTCCTGGTTCACAATTTTAGCTTCTCCTTCTTGATATTCTTCTTCGGCTTCATCCTCGCTTTCATCTCTTACATTAAGATTCATTCCTCTACGAACCTCTTCTTCCAATGTTCGCACTTGTCTTTGCAGCTCTCTAACCTCAGGTGTCACAGCACCAGCTCTTCCGCCACGTTCTCTTCGTGGAGGCATTTTCGCGATGCGCACTGAAACCCTACCCACGGTCCTGGTGCAAACTGCCTCACAGTCGGTGATCTATTTACACACTCAAGAACTCCCGCTCTGATACCACTTGATAAAGGGTGCTCCCCTTAATACCACAAACACATAACAGAAATAGAGAAACAACAACAATATGCAAGAACAGAAAATTGGCTTCTTATTATCTCCACAAATGTGGAATTACAAACTTTCAGAATTACAATATGCAAAGCCACATGGGTATTCCCTTACAATATTCCGTAGGACAAAGCCTCGAACTATTACCCAGATCTACTACCCAGAACTATTCTGAACTGCCTAAGACAATAATACAACCTTCCTTATATAGGCAATTTTCCAGTGCCTGGAAGGTTCCAGAATTTTAGCCAATAAGGCCGACCAAACTTAGAATTATTTTATTTTACATTTTATTACATCATAGTCGGCTCAAGATAACCTTTGAAACCCGAACAGAAATTTTGAAGAAAATTATTTTCTACCATTTCGGGTGGCCCAACTTCTGAAGACCATAAGTCATCACCAGTTGACCCGATCGGCTATTATAACCCCATTTTGGAAACGCCACGAAGCGCTCTACAGGCTTGACCAGCGCAAGTGCTCGTCACCCAAATTTTTGACCTCATCCGGGGCCTCTAAAGCTTTCAAAACTGAGTTCAAAGTTTCTGTACCCTGCTGCCAATACCGAAAATCTTCAATATCTTCCAATATACACTTGATCTGGCAATGAAACTTTACTGGCAGGCTTATATGACCAAAATAAACCTCCAAGAAAGAAATCAGATCATTCTGAACACATACGAAAATTACCAAAAATAGTAACTTTCCATAAATAGTAGCTCTGCACAAAATAGCCCCTATTGAATATAAAAAAAAAATAAAAATATTTTTGGGTGATGCAAGATTGCTCTTACACCCAGGATGCTCCTGCATCACTTAGATACTCAAATGTCTTCTTAGGAAAAGGCTTAGTAAATATATCTGCTATCTGCTCCTTTGTGCTTATGTACTCCATTCTGACTTCTTTATTTGCAACTTTATCTCTTACAACATGATACTTAATCTCTATATGCTTTGTTTTAGAATGTAAAACCAGATTTCTTGACATACTAACTATACTTGTATTGTCACAATGCATAACAATAGGCTCATCAAACTTGATTCCAATGTCCATCAACATCTGCTTCATCCAAATTATCTGATTACAATTTTTTGTTGCTGCTACATATTCTGCTTCTACTATACTCTGTGAGATACAATTCTACTTTTTGCTCATCCAAGAAACTAATCTTCCTCCAAGAAAAAAGGCTCCACCACTTGTGCTTTTCTTATCATCAATGTTGCCTCCCCAATCAACATCAATATATGCACATAGGGTAAAATCATCAGAAGTTTCATACCACAATCCATAGTCCATTGTGCCTTTAAGATATCTCAATATCCTCTTTACTACTGCATAATGTGACTCTCTAGGTTCAGCTTGAAATCTTGCTACCATTCCAACTAAATGTTGTATAACTAGTCTAGTGTGTGTCAAGTACTACAATCCACCAATCATAGATCTGTATTTCTTTTTCTCAATTTGCTAGTGTCTCATCTTTACTAGATAGTTTATGTCCTGTAACCATAGGTGTTCCAACTGGTTTACAATTCTCCATACCAAATCTTCTCACCAAATCATTCAAGTACTTTGTCTGACTTACAAAGATACCATCTTGATTTTGTGTTATCTGTAATCCCAAAAAGTATTACATCTCTCCAATCATACTCATTTCAAATTATGTCTTCATTTCATTAGCAAATTTGTCACTAGCTTCATCTTCTCCTCCAAAAATAATGTCATCAACAAAAATAACCAAAAGTAGCAATCCATTCTCAATTTCTTTTGTATATAAGTTACTATCAGTTGTTCCTTTTGTAAATCCCAACTTTAACAAATACTTATCTAATCTAGCATACCAAGCTCTAGGTGCTTGATTTAGTCCATACAATACTTTCTCTAGTTTACATACCATGTCTCCTTCTTGAGTCAAAGGAAAACCTTCAGGCTGCTCAATGTGGACTTCTTCTAATTCACCATTCAGAAATGCTGACTTCACATCCATCTGATACACTTTGAATTTCTTAAATGCTGCATAAGCCAAAAATATTCTTACTACTTCAAGTCTTGCCACAGGGGCAAAAGTCTCTTCATAGTCAATTCCTTCTTGTTGTGAGTATCTCTTACATACAAATCTTGCTTTGTTTCTAATTACTTCTCCTTGTTCATTTATCTTGTTCCTGAATACCCATTTAGTTCCAATCACATTTTTGTCTTTAGGTCTAGGGACCAATTCCCATGTCTTGTTCTTTTCAATTTGATCCAATTCTTCTTTCATAGCTTTAATCCAGTGTTCATCTTCACAAGCTTCATTAGTAGACTTAGGTTCAATTTGAGAAATCAAACATAAGTGTAACTTCTTTCTATTCATAACTCCTCTCTCCAAACTTCCAATCACTTGTTCAACAAGATGATGTCTTGATATATACCTATTAGGTGTCATAGTCACTGATCTTTCTTCAACTGTAGATTCTTCTCTATTTTCTTCAGCATGACTTTCACTCAACAATTCACTGTCAGTCTCAAAAAATTGTTCAGTAGTTTCAATGTTAGGCTGAGGGTTAGTTCCTTCATCAGATTCATAATCAAGCATTCTTTCTTGAATTTTAAACTTCTCATCAACTTTTACATTTTCACTTTCAACAATAGTCTTAGTTCTCTTATTGTAACATCTATATGATTTTCTTTTCAAAGAATATCCAAGAAAAATTCTTTCATCACTTCTAGGATCAAACTTTCCTATATCATCATGTCTCTTAATATAACATTTTCTTCCAAAAATTTTAAAATACTTAACTGAGGGTGCATGTCCAAACCACAATTCATAAGGTGTCTTGTCTATGTCTACTCTGATTTGTACTATGTTCATTGTATATACTATTGTATTCACTGCTTCTCTCCAAAATGTCTTTGTCAAATAACCTTCAAACAACATAGCTCTAGCTGCTTCAGTCACTGATCTATTCCTTCTTTCTGCAATACCATTTTGTTCAAGTGTTCTAGGGGCTGATAAATGTCTCTTAATACCATTTACTTCACAAAAGGTGTTAAACTCTTTAGATGTAAATTCTCCACCTCTATCAGATCTCAAACATTTAATCCTCATTCATGATTCATTCTCAACTTTATTCTTCATGACCTTAAAATTATCAATTGCTTCAGATTTTTCTTTCAAAAATGTAATCCACATCATTCTTGTAAAATCATCAACAAGAATCATAAAATACCTTTCTCCATAGAATCCTCTAGTCCTAGTAGGACCACTCAAGTCTATATGAACAATCTCCAACTTCTCTATAGATGTGAACTTCTTGCTAGGAAATGAACTCCTTTTCTCCTTAGCCATCACACATTCCTTGCAAATCATGTTAGTAGGCTTGATAATCTTAGGTAAATCTCTTACTACAAGTGTAGAACTTACTTTCACAATATTATCAAAGTTTATATGACAAAGCCTTCTGTGCCATAACTAACTATCATCAATCTTAGTCATCAAACATGTCATCTCAGTAGGGTTCAACTGAAATACATTACCTCTGGTTCTAGATCCAGTTCCAATCAGATTTCCATCTTTATCCTTTGTCACACAAGTTTTCTTAGTAAACCAAACTTGATATCCCTTATCTACTAACTGTCCAACACTCAAAAGATTATGTTTCAATCCATCAACAAAGTAAACATCATTAGTATTAGTCTTTCCATCAAGACTAATAGATCCTATACCTTTAATCAAACAAGGTGCATTATTACCAACTCTAACAACTCCTCCATCATAATTGTTAAACTTTATGAACTTTCCTTTATCACCAGTCATATGATGTGAACAACCACTATCTATAATCCAATCAGCTTTCTTTTCAACTTGGGAAACTAAGGCTTTTTCTTCTTTAATATCAGATTCAGAATTTTCTTCCTTAATTGCTACAAATCCTATGTCATCAAAGTTATCATTATCACTGTCACTTAAATGTCTTTCAATTCCTACTTCAATTTCTTCATCATTTTCATAATAACATTCTTTAGATCTTCTAGGCTTAAAATTGTTCCTATACTTCTTAACTCTCTTAGGGAACTTAGATGCAAAATGACCATATTCTTGACATGTCCAACTTTTAAAGATTTTCTTACCATCTAGTTCTCTTTTCACAAGAAAGGCAATACCTTCTTCAATCTTCTTATCTTCATCAGATTTGGATCTGCTACTACTGGCATAATCTCCATTCACACTTGTACTTCTAGAAAAAGTAGGTCTGATGCTAAGAGCACTAAATGTTGTCTCCACTCTAGGTATTTCTCTTGATAATCTCAAATTCATCTCTGTTGCTTCCAATCTTCCAAGAAGAGTCTCTCTTGAAAAGTTTGGTGTACAAAGTATCACTTGTTCAATCATTTGTGTAGTCTGCCTGAATACCGATGTCAATGTTCTCAAAATCTTCCATATTACTTCATTCTCTATGTTTTCACCTCCACAAGACTTTATTCCTGCAATAATTTCTGACATCCTACCAATATAGCTTCTAACAGATTCATCTTCCATCATTCTTATGTCTTCAAATGCACAAATCCAATTATGTAACCTAGCTTTCTTTGCATGTTCATCACCTTCAAAAGTAGAATGTAAAGCTTTCCAAATATCATGAGATCTAGTTAAACCTCTTACCTGACTATATTCATTCTCCAAAAGTGCTAATAAAAGTGCTTCTCTTGCAAGGATGTTACATATGAATAGATCTACCTCATCTTTAGTACTTGTTTCAAGATTGTCTTCTTCAATTATAGTCCTTTCATTCTTTGTAATCAACCAATAGCCTAGTCCTAAACACAAGAGATGTGTCTTCGTCTTTTCTTTCCAACTATCAAAATTTACTCCATCAAACTTAGGGCTTTCTTTCCTAAAGTTCACCATAGATCTCCTTAAGTTGTTAAACTTCTCTTTCAAGGACCTGGCGCTCTGATACCAATTGTTAGAAAGTAAAGACCACCAAGATAACTGAGAGGGGGGGGGTTAATCCGTTATCTAATAATTAAACCATTTATCAACTTCAATAGTTTTAAACCATATAATCAATGCACTAACCAACCATAGAAAGATAATCATACACAATGACACAATAACACAAGATATGTTAACTAGGGAACCTCTTGATCAAAGAGTAAACCCTGGTGGGAATGATGCCCACAAAATGATGCACTAATATGAAAGTTCCTTGTGAAAGGATGGACCCTGTTAGGAGTCTTATGAAATATATTTAGTACATATGAATCTTTGTTAGGAGATTTTGAATCCTTGTTAAAAGATTGTAACCCTATTAGGAGCTATGGAAGATAGAAGGACCCACTACCCAAACAGCTTTAAGGCAAGATCTTTGAACTCACTGTCCAATAGATCTTAGGATTATTCAATAGAATAATGTGAAATATGTTACCTCCTCCAAATGGTGCCAAAATTGCACTCTCTGCTACAAAAGATCACAAATCCAGATCTTTGTACTTCACAAGTCTTCCTTCATTACTGAATTAGCTCTTTTCTTCACTTCATGCATATATTCACATCACAACTTTCACAATTTCATATCACAACTATTAAAATCCCATTACAACAAGGAAAACATTCCTTCCTTTATACCACACTAAAATAATTACAAATGAGTCAGCATGCAAATACAAAATAATAATTTTAACATGCTACATCAAAATTACATAAAATTGTCAGCTTCCAGATACAATGACTTTCGAATCATGTGACCTCAAAGTTTTTGTTGTGAACCACATCACCACCAATGAGTCTCAAACTTCCCTCTAACTAGGCAGAATCATATTCCATCCTGGTTAGGAGATATCCTCCAATTACCTAAAACCGCTACTCAAGAACACTGCCCGAATACTCCTTCCACCAAAATGCTTATAACTTTCATGAATAAGTGAATTTATTTTTGTGCTCTTAACCTAAGAACATACTATCAACTGTGCATAACTCAATTTTCAATATAACATGTGTGCAAAACAAAATTGTGCCTGCTTCTCTACTAAACTCTAGAATTGATGCAGGAGCATCCTGGGTGTAAGAGCAATCTTGCATCACCCAAAAATATTTCTGTTTTTATATTTAATAAGGGCTATTTTGTGTAGAGCTACTATTTATGGAAAGTTACTATTTTTGGTAATTTTTGTATGTGCTCAGAATGATCTGATTTCTTTCTTAGAGGTTCATGTTGGTCATATAAGTCTGCCAGTAAAGTTTCATTGCCAGATCAAGTGTATATTGGAAGATATTGAAGATTTTCACTATTGGTAGCAGGGTATAGAAACTTTGAACTTAGTTTTGAAGGCTTTAGAGGCCCCAGATGAGGTCAAAAATTTAGGTGACGGGCACTTGCACTGGGCAAGCCTGTAGAGCGCTTCGTGGTGTTTTCAAAATGAGGTTATAATAGCCGATCGGGTCAACTGGTGATGACTTATGGTCTTCAGAAGTTGGGCGACCTGAAATGGTGGAAAATAATTTTCTTCAAAATTTTTGTTCAGGTTTCAAAGGTTATCTTGAGCTGACTATGATGTAATAAAATATAAAATAAAATAATTCTAAGTTTGGTCGGCCTTATTGGCTAAAATTCTGGAACCTTCCCAGGCGGTGGAAAGTTGCCTATATAAGGAAGGCTGTATTATTGTCTTAGGCAGTTCGGAATAGTTCTGGGTAGTAGATCTGGGTATTGATTTGAGGCTTTGTCCTACAGAATATTGTAAGGGAATGCCCATGTGGCTTTGCATATTGTAATTCTAAAAGTTTGTAATTCCACATTTGTGGAGATAATAAGAAGCCAATTTTTTGTTCTTGCATATTATTGTTGTTGTTTCTCTATTTCTGTTAAGTGTTTGTGGTATTAAGGGGAGCACCCTTCATCAAGTGGTATTAGAGAAAGTTTTCTTGAGTGTGTAAATAGATCACTGACTGTGAGGTAGTTTGCACCAAGACTGTGGTTTGGGTTTTAGCATGTATCGCAAAAATACCTTCACGAAGAGAACGTGGTGGAAGAGCTGGTGCTATGACACCTAAGGTTAGAGAGCTTCAGAGATAAGTGCGAGCATTGCAAGAAGAGATTCATAGAGGAATGAATCTTAATGTCAGAGATGAAAGCGAGAATGAAGCCGAAGAAGAATATCAAGAAGGAGAAGCTGAAATTGTGAACCAGGAGGAAGACAGACTTTTTCGGGCAATTTTCAAGATTGGGAAAAGACCTAAGATTGAGGTTCCTACATTTTCTGGAAATCTTAACCCAGAAGAATTGATCAACTGGATCAATGAATGTGAAGAATATTTTGAGTATGAAGATGTTGAGGATCCTGATAGGGTCAAATTTGTGAAGGCCAGACTAAAAGGTCATGCGAAGATATGGTGGCAAGAGATTCAGTTAGAGTGAAATAGAAGGGGAAAGGAGAAAATCACGAGATGGGATCGGACGGTGGATAAATTGAAGTGACAGTTCATTCCTGTTGATTATGAGCTTGACCTACTGAAGAAAATGCAAAGTTTGAAGCAAGCAGGATGATCTGTTCAGGAGTATACAGAGGAGTTCTATCGACTTCTCATCAGAACAGGCCATGCAGAAGCTGATAAAGAGAAAGTTGCCCGATACCTTAATGGGTTAAGCCCAAGCATTCAGGAGGAGTTGAATCTGGTTCGAATGAACAGTATTGAAGAGGCATACCAGTTTGCCCTAAAAGTAGAAGAAAAGCTGAACCAGAAGTTTGAGAGCAAACAAAACGGAAGAGGTCACGGTGGACGATCTGGTGGATGGTCATATGGTGGCCAAAATGAAGATTTGAAAAAGAAGGATGAGGCCAATAGCAGTCAGAATCAATGAGGAAATAATTCCAATCACTTCCAGGGTCAGAATAATAGAGATCAGATCAGAGAGGAAGAGGACAATGATTTGGAAGAGGTGGCTTCCGTGGAACATGTTTTCACTGTGGAGAAGAAGGTCATAGGGCATTTGAATGTCCTTAGTGCCAAGGCAGAACAAAAAGGAGAAATGAAGCCCAAGCCAGAGTTGCACATATAGATGAAGATGCCAGATCATCAAATTCTGAAGATGTTTAAAGAGGAGAAACATTGATTAACAAATGAGTCTTGTTGAGTGGTGAGAATGAACCTGAGCAAAGGAGGAGCTTGTTTCGCACTAGATGCAAGTGTCAGGGTAAATGCTATGATGTGATTATCGATACTAGAAGCACTGACAATTTGGTGTCAAAAGAGATGGTGACAAAGTTGAAGCTCAAGAGACAGAAATGCCCACATCTATATCAGATTGCCTGGGTGCAGGATGAACACAAGGTCATGGTCAGTGAACAGTGCCTAGTAAAGTTCAAGATCGGTGGGTACCAAGATGAGGTACTATGTGATATCATCTCTATGGATGCATGTCATATGTTGTTGGGTAGACCGTGGCAGTTTGATAGATGTGCTGTACACGATGGTCGTGTGAATACCTATTCCCTGACAAAGGCTGGAGTGTGACATAAGCTAAAGCCATTGAAGGAGACCAAAGAAAAGGTATGTGGTAATGCAAGAATAACATTTGTTGATGGAAGAAAATTCCTAGATGGTATGAGGCATGAGCATGTGTGTTTTTCTTTAATTCCAAAAGTTGGTAAAGAAGAAGTAGAGGATGTACCTGTAGAGGTTGTAGATTTGTTGAATGGGTTTCAGGATATTGTATCTAATAATGTACCTGATGGACTACCACCGGTAAGTAAGATCAGTCATCAGATGGATTTAATTCCAGGAGCTAGTTTGCCAAACAAGGCAGCACACAAAATGACACTAGCAGAAAGTGAAGAGTTGAATAGACAAGTACATGAGTTATTGTAGAAGGGGTTGATTTGAGAGAGTCTGAGTCCCTGTGCTATACCAGTGGTATTAGCACCGAAGAAGAATGGAGAGTGGAGGATGTGTATAGATTCCAGAGCAATAAAAAAGATCACAATCAAGTATAAGTTTCCATTGCCATGAATGGATGATATTATAGATTGTTTGAGTGGAGCTGTGTATTTCTCAAAGATAGATCTGAAGAGTGCATATCAGCAGATTCAGATCAGAGAAGGAGATGAATGGAAGACTACCTTCAAGAAAAAGGAAGGACTGTATGAGTGGCTGGTCATGCCTTTTGGGCTAACCAATGCACCGAGCACTTTCATGCGGCTCATGAACGAGCTTCTGAAAGAATTTTTGGGTAAGTTTGTCATTGTTTACCTAGATGATATTTTGATTTTTAGCAAGACATTGGAGGAACATATGATGCATATTTGTATGGTGTTTGAGAAGTTGAGAGATGAGAAATTGTTGATTAATTTAAAGAAGTGCAGTTTTGTGAAGAAAGAGTTAGTGTATTTGGGATTTGTAGTTATAGCAGAAGGTCTAAAAATGGACCCAGAGAAGGTACATGCTATCCTTGAATAGCCTACTCCAAGGAGTGCTACCGAGGTAAGATCTTTTCATTGTCTAGCTAGCTTTTACAGAAAGTTTATCAAAAATTTTAGTAGTATTTGTGGACCCTTGACTGAAACAATGAGAGGGGATAGAAAAGAGTTTAAGTGGACTAATGGGGTAGAAAAGAGTTTTCAATTGTTGAAACACAAAGTTATAAAACAACCTATTTTAGCACTTCTAGATTTTAATAAGGTGTTTCAAGTAGATTGTGATGCTAGTGGTACTGCAATAGGAGCTGTTATGAGCCAAGAAGGTAAACCTATTGCTTATTTCAGTGAGAAGTTAAATGATGCCAAGAGGAAATATTCTATTTATGATCAAAAATTTTATGCTATAGTTCAGGCATTAAAGAAGTGGAGACATTATCTGCTTCCTAAAGAGTTTGTTTTGTATACCGATCATCAAGCTTTGTAATATTTGAATAGTCAAGGAAAATTGAATCAAAGGCATTTGAAATGGGTTGAGTTTTTGCAGAGTTATACATTTGTTTTGAAACACAGGAGTGGAAAGTCTAATAGGGTTGTAGATTCTCTTAGCAGAAGGCAACTATTGCTGACAGAAATGCAGATTGAAGTGGTTGGGTTCAAGGAACTCAAGAATTTGTATCCAGAGGATCCTGATTTTGGTGAAGCTTGGAAAGCTTGTACAGAACCTGTTACTCTAGATAGGATGAAATGGTTGGATTTCATCATCCAGGATGATATGCTATTCAGAGGGAGTCAGTTGTGCATTCCACGAAGTTCTATGAGGGAGAATCTCATCAAGGAGAAGCATAGTGGAGGATTGGTGGGACATTTTGATCATGATAAAACCCTTGCTTTGGTTGGTGAGAATTATTATTGGCCACAATTGCAGCAAGATGTGAAGAAGTTTGTACAGAGCTGTAGAGTATGTCAGATGGCGAAAGGAGTGAAGCAGAATACAGGGTTGTATCAGCCATTACCTATACCGGAGAAGCCTTCAGAGGATATCAGCATGGACTTTGTTCTTGGTTTACCGAGGACTCAGCGGAGACATGATTCAATTTTTGTGGTAGTTGACAGATTTTCAAAGATACCACATTTCATTCCCTGCAAGAAGACTAATGATGTTGTTCATGTAGCAGGATTGTTTTTCAGAGAAGTGGTGAGACTACATGGTTTGCCAAAGACCATAGTTTCAGATCAAGATACTAAGTTTGTTGGATATTTTTGGTGTACATTGTGGAAGAAGTTGAAGACAGATTTGAAGTTCAGTTCATCACATCATCCACAGACTGATGGACAGACAGAGGTGGTGAATAGGAGTTTGAGAAATTTGCTGAGATGTTTGGTTGGAGATAAGCCAATAGGATGGGATTTGATTTTACCACAAGCAAAATTTGCCTACGATAATTCTATCAATAGAAGCACTGGTAAATCACCATTCTAGATTGTATATGGAAGTAGTCCAAAAAATGCATCTGAATTGAGGAAGATAGATAAAGGAGAAATAAGTAGTGCTGAAGCTGAGGATTTTGCAGAACACTTGAAGAACATCCATGGGGAGGTGAGGAAGCATAATACGAAGATGAATGCATGGTATAAGGCTAAGGCAGATGAGAAAAGGAGGTATAAAGAATTTCAGGTTGGTGATGAAGTCATGGTTCATTTGCGGAAGGAGTGGTTTCCAGTTGGTACATATAACAAACTGAAAATGAAGAAGTTTGGACCATGTAAGATACTGAAGAAACATGATTCAGGAAATGCATATAAGGTAGAATTGCCTACCGAGCTAAATATTTCACCAGTGTTTAACATTTTAGATCTGACAGAGTATCATGAAGGAGGTGTTGAAGATGAGATCATAGCAGCACAGTGGAGTATTCCAGCAACTAGTTCAGACACTAAGGAGATCGAGGATATACTGGATAGTTATGTTGGCAGAAGCACAAGGAACAGGACATATGAAGAATATCTAGTCAAGTGGAAATGATGACCTGTTGAAGATTCATCATGGCTAACAAGGGTGGAGGTTAACTGTCTTGGTTTTCCTCTGCACACCTGAGTTGTGACAGGGTCACTTCTCAAATTACCCTGGGTGTTTGATGCAGGAGCATCCTGGGTGTAAGAGCAATCTTGCATCACCCAAAAATATTTCTATTTTTATATTCAATAAGGGCTATTTTGTGCATAGCTACTATTTATGGAAAGTTACTATTTTTGGTAATTTTTGTATGTGCTCAGAATGATTTTATTTCTTTCTTGGAGGTTCATGTTGGTCATATAAGTCTGCCAGTAAAGTTTCATTGCCAGATCAAGTGTATATTGGAAGATATTGAAGATTTTCGGTATTGGCAGTAGGGTACAGAAACTTTGAACTCAATTTTGAAGGCTTTAGAGGCCCCGGATGAGGTCAAAAATTTGGATGACAGGCGCTTGCGCCGGTCAATCCCGTAGAGCGCTTCGTGGAATTTCTAAAATGGGGTTATAATAGCCAATCGGGTCAACTGGTGATGACTTGTGGTCTTCGGAAGTTGGGCCACCTGAAATGGCAGAAAATAATTTTCTTCAAAATTTCTGTTCGGGTTTCAAAGGTTATCTTGAGCCGACTATGATGTAATAAAATATAAAATAAAATAATTCTAAGTTTGGTCGGCCTTATTGGCTAAAATTCTGGAACCTTCCCAGGCGATGGAAAGTTGCCTATATAAGGAAGGCTGTATTATTATCTTAGGCAGTTCGGAATAGTTCTAGGTAGTAGATCTGGGTATTGATTCGAGGCTTTGTCCTACAGAATATTGTAAGGGAATACCCATGTGGCTTTGCATATTGTAATTCTAAAAGTTTGTAATTCCACATTTGTGGAGATAATAAGAAGCCAATTTTTTGTTCTTGCATATTATTGTTGTTGTTTCTCTATTTCTGTTAAGTGTTTGTGGTATTAAGGGGAGCACCCTTCATCAAGAATATCATTGTGTTGACATCAATGACAATCATAGTCATGAAGGCAACAACCACTGCTACAGAATGACTTTCAAAGGCTTTAGCATTCATTCCTAACAGAACCTACATCTGAAGTGAGATATGAGATAGTGACACCTAGCAAGAGTTTGTTAAGAAATCTTCCTATTGGAAAAATTATTGGAAGCATCAATAAAGGAGTTCTAAATCCAAATAAGGTACAAGAACAACTATGTTTGATTTCTCAAATTGAACCATAGACTACTAATGAAGCTTGTGAAGATGAAAGTTGGACTAATACTATGAAAGAAGAACTAGATCAGATTGAAAAGAACAGGACATCGAAATTGGTCCCTAGACGTAAAGATAACAATGTTATTGGAACTAAATATGTATTTAGAAACAAGATGAATGAATAGGGAGAAGTAGTAAGAAATAAAGCAAGATTGCTATGTAAGGGTTACTCACAGCAAGAAGGAATTGACTATGAAGAAACCTTTGCACCTATTGCAAGAATTGAAGCAGTAAGAATGTTTTTGGCTTATGCAGCTTACAAGAAATTCAAAATATATCAGATGGATGTGAAGTCAACATTTCTGAATGGAGAATTGGAAGAAGTCTACATTGGGCAGCCTGAAGGTTTTCCTTTGACTTAAGAAGGAGAAATGGTATGTAAACTGAAGAAAGCTTTATATGGACTTAAACAAGCACCTAGAACATGGTATGCAAGATTGGATAAGTATTTGTTAAAATTGGGATTTACAAAGGAACAACTAATAACAATTTGTACACAAAAGAAATTGAAAATGGTTTGTTGGTTATAGTTATTTTTGTTGATGACATTATCTTTGGAGGAGAAGATGAAGCCAATGACAAATTTACTAATGAAATGAAGACTGAATTTGAAATGAGTATGATTGGTGAAATGAAATAGTTTTTGAGATTACAGATAACACAAAATAATGATGGTATCTTTGTAAGTCAGAAAAAGTACCTGAATGACTCGTTGAAAAGATTTGGAATGCAGAATTGTAGACCGGTTGGAACACCCATGGTGATAGGACATAAGCTATCTAGTAGAGATGAGACTCCTATAGTGGAATAGAAGAAATACAGATCTATGATTGGAGGACTACAGTATTTGACTCATACAAGACCTGATATAGCACATTCAATTGGAATTGTAGCAAGATTTCAAGCTAAACCTAGAGAATCACATTATGCAACAATAAAGAGGATAGTGAGATATTTAAGAGGCACAATTGACTATGGTATGAAAAATATGATGATTTTACCCTATGTGCATATACAGATGCTGATTGGGGAGGCAGTGTTGATGATAAGGAAAACACCAGTGGTGGAGCATTTTTCCTTGGAAGAAGATTGGTTTTTTGGCTAAGCAAGAAGCATAATTGTATCTCATAAAGCACAGCAAAAGCAGAATATGTAGTAGTAGAAAATAATTGTAATCAGATAATTTGGATGAAGCAAATGTTGAAGGATATTGGAATAAAGTGTGTTGAACCTATTGTCATACATTGTGACAACACCAACACAGTTACTATGTCTAAGAATCTTGTATTACATTCTAAGATAAATCATATAGAGATTCAGTATCATGTTGTAAGAGAGAAAGTTGTTGAGAAAGAAGTCAAACTTGAGTACATAAGTACAAAGGAGCAGATAGCAGATAGTAGATATATTCACAAAGCCTTTGCCTAAGGATACATTTGAGTATCTGAGAGGTATGCTTGGGGTTATGCCCCAACCTACTTTATAAAAGTGATGTAGTTGGTTGCATCAGTCTAGTAGTATATGAGCCTTATCTTTCTTCTAGACTGGATGTTGGTACTTCCTCTATGGGGGACTATGTGTATCTGAGCTGAGTCATGAGGACTCTAGTGAATGTATTTTCTAAATAGTTTCTTTTCACATTGGAGTTGTTGTTGACATAGTGATGAAATTTTTGTCATTGATGTCAATGGGGGAGAACTATACATGAAAAACCATCTGAAACATTTGTTGAAGAGAACTGAATAGGAAAATGAAGCAAGATTTGATTGATGAAGAGGATTTGGAGTAGCAGTGTTGCAGTATTGGATTTTTGGAACATTGGATATTTTTTCATCTATGTTGCCATCAATGCCAATGGGGGAGATTGTTAGGAATGAATGGTAAATGTTTGGCATCCATTTTGTAGTAGTTTTTGTTGCATTCATGACTATGATTGTCATTGATGTCAACACAGTGATTTACTGGAGACTTGCAGAGAAGCAGATAGAGTTTGGATTAGCGCATGTGGGTTATTGCAATTGGAGCTATGTGATGTTGAGGATATACTCTTTGATATGTTATATGTCTATGTTTAACAATGCAGACAGTAATTTATTTATTCATGGAAGTTATGAGCACTTTTGTGGAAGTAGTATTCAAGTAGTGTTCCTGAGTAGCGGTTTGTGGAAATCAGATTATATCTCCTAATCGGGATGGACTCTAGTTTTGCATAGTTAAAGGGAAGTTGAAGACACATTGATAGTGATGTGGATAACATTGAAAACTTTGAGGTCGCACGAGTGAAGATTTATTGTATTTGGAAGCTGACAATTTTGTGTAATTTTGATGTAGTGTGTGGAAACTTTTATGTTGTAATTGTATGCCAACTCATTTGTAATTATTTGAGTGTGGTATAAAGGAATGAATGTTTTTCCTTTTTGTAAAATGGTTTTGGTAGTTGTGTGTGATATTGTATGCATGAAGTGAAGAAAAGAGCTAAGTAAGAAAGCAAATTTGTGAAGGAAGACATGCGAGGTACAGATATCTGAAATTGAGATCTGGTGTAACAGTGAGTGTGGTTTGGCATAGTCAGAGAAGAGGTAACATATTATTCTATTGAGTAATAAAAAGATTATTTGGATAGTGTGTTCAGTGATCTTACTCTAAAGTTGTTTGGGCAGTGGGTCCTTCTATCTTCCATAGGGTATGTGCAAGATCATGAGGGGCCAAACTATGCCCTTAAGTGGAAATGAAAAATCAACAAATCAGGGTTAATCAACTTGACATGAAAATTTCAACTAGCTATGAACCTAATATCAAAAACTTGTAAAAATAGAATCTATAGAAAATTGAATTTAGTTTCTAAAATACTAGGCCTTTTTTGAGAAAACGTTACTATGATTGGTGAAAAGTATAGATTTCAATGCAACAGTACAAAAAATTTAGGAAAAAAATAAGAAGCAGGTGTATGTCTGACCACCTTAATCATAATCAAATGATAATATTTTATTATAAGATTTTATATATAAGTATTAGACTCATGCCTAGATGTGATGCATATTTTTTTGTAATTTTATTCTAAAAAAATAATTAATTATGAATTTTTTGCTACAACATTTTTAGAATAAAAAAAATCCCGTGTCTGACCACCTTAACTCATTCAAAACTTTACAAAATTCAAATTTTATTTTTTTTCCTTATAGTAGGCAAAGCATAGAATGTGACACATTTTTCAGATTTTAAAAATGTTATACCATCTGAAAGTTATAGTCATTTTTCAATCAATATATAAATCAACACTTTAGAGGTAGTTCAATTAGAAAATAACTAATAATTACTTATCGAATTCAAAATTTGACAGCAATTATATCGATAGAAATTTTTTAATCTCCTTAAGATACCCTTTTAATTTTATCAAATTCGGGTGAAAAAAAAGTCATTAGCTACATTGTCAAAGTTTTGAATTAACATCGCCACTTTTTGGCCCCTCATGATCTTGCACATACCCCATAACTCTTAACAGGGTTAGAATCTTTTAACAAGGATTCATATGTACTGAATGTATTTCATAAGACTCCTAATAGAGTCCATCCTTTCACAAGGAATATTCATATTAGTGCATCTTTTGTGGGCATCATTCCTACCGGGGTTTACTCTTTGATGAAGAGGTTCCCTAGTCAACATATCTTGTGTCATTGTGTTATTGTGTATGAATATCTTTCTATGGTTGGTAATTATATTGCTTATATGGTTTAATGTTGTTGAAGATGATAAAAGTTATAATTATCTGATAACTAATTCACCCCCCCTCCTCTCAATTATCTTGGTAGACTTTACTTTCTAACAATGGCCCTAATACCTCAATATTTTCAAAGACTTTGGAATTGGTTATGATTTAAATTTTAGGGGATATAAGAAGATCATATCAAACACATCACTATAGAATATACTTACTTATGATCAGTGCCTTATCTATTGGGAAAAACTACTAATGCACTGTAGAATACAGAATCCAACAACTATTCTTCATCACAGATCCAAGATATAAACACAAATACCCAAACCCACATTGCTTACAAACATCCCTATGAAAACCCAATAAATTTATGCTTCATCTATAACATCATTTAATCTGATCTTAAATCAAAAGTAAAGATTGACAACACGTACATCGATAAACTCCATACAATGAATCAAAATATTCAAAACTCATAAGATCAACACAAATGGAGAGAAATGAGAAATGATATTTCTATAATGTATGAGGATCATGCCTCTATGTACACTTTTCTTCAAGATTTAAAGCCACTTCAATAATATGCAAAAGATCTTACATTTTCCTTTTATCTAATAACATTGTATGATACAAAATCTATTACACCCTAGACTGAGAGAAAATCATCAACCAGTATTCTGAAACCAAGGAGAGAGTAGACCTAGACCTCCCACTTAGCCAAAAGATGACCCTCCTAAATGACCTTCTGATGCAGTCAAGGATGGAGAATCCAATTAAGGACTGCCTGACCTTGCAGCCAAACCATTACACAACAAAATTGCACAACTTAAAGACAAGATCTAATATAAAACTAGAATCTTATTCATAAATTCACTTATTACATGCAATGTGTCAAGCTGTAAGGCCTTCCTAGTTATGGCCAATTACAAAGCAAGTAATAGTCTACAAGATCTCACAGGATCCAAATCTTTCCACAACTTCACCACTCAGCTAACCCAAGTCTGCAACATGATAGGACACTAGTAGGGATCCTAGGAAATATCTAAACTTGTACTCATAACTTCCAAGAAATATTTTGGTGCCAATGCTTGCAAGCTACTAACTCCCACTTCCTCCCTAAACAACTACCCAAACACCCTATAAATACTCATCCTCAACCCAAAGTTAGCTAGATGAAACAATCAACTCCTACAAACAATTATTAAATGCCAAATCATCAGTCAGCTTACAAATAGCCTTACAATAAGTAAATTCTCCAAGATGGCCCCAAATAGTCATTAGATCCACATAGAAGAATAAAAAATGCAAGATCTAGGTCCTCTCACACCCAATGGTCAATCCATAACTTGAGGAACATGACCCAAATTAAATGCACCAGTCGGCCAAGCAAGAACATTAGTCAGTCTACAAGAACACCGAGCACCAGTTAACAAACCACACCAAGTGCTAGGAAAACTAACTCCCTCAGTTACTGAGCATTCTTTAGAGACCGAGCAATCCAGTAACCACAGAAACCAAGCAACCAAACTCCAAAAATGAGAAAATACTTCACCAACTAAGATCAAAACTACTAATCTTCCTTTCAAAAACAAACATATTTCTTTTTGATATAGGATTGCCAAGAATCCTAGGATGCTCCTACATCAGACACCCCAGGTAAAGAATATTTTCTCATAAGGAAATTAGGAACACCTTAAGGGAATCAGAATAGGTATGCCATATATGTTCTTAAGCCATATCTCCTCTTGCCCTTCATCCCAAGTTGTCTTTACTTCATCCACTATCCCTTGCAACAAGTTTTCCTACTTCCCACTTCTCTTATCTTTTCTGTCTGTAACTGATAACAATCAACTCTGACCATTCCTTCCACTACTAACTACATTAGTACCTCAGTAAACCCCATCATCTCTGGACTCCTCAATAAACTCGACATCATTTGTATATCTTGGTGTCAAAAATGTCATTATCTATTGTACTATTTCTGTTACAAAGACCATCTACCTCCTAATCTCAACAAACTCTTCAGATATATCATTCTCCTTCTCTTTCAAACTAGGCTTCATAGGAATAGGTTCATCAATCCTCTGCTCCTGAGGTTTTTCATAAGGACAACATCTGATAAATCCACATACCTTAGCCCCTATCTTCTGTAAAGGTAACAACTTATGTCTAGATCCTTCATGCCTAACCATATAAGTGTTTGCACGACCATCAATTTCTATCAAATTTCCAAGGTCTCTCAAGCAATAGATGACAAGCATCCATAGGAAATATATCACACAATATTTCATCATGATAAGATCTAATCTAAAAATTAACCAAGCATTGTTCTTCAATCCTAACCTTAGACACATCTTGTATCCAACTAATTTGATAAGGATTAGGATGTTTCTTTCTTTCCAAATTCAACTTACTAACCATCTCTTATGAAACAAAGTTTTTAGAACTACCACCATCAACTATAACATTACATACCTTATCCTTGCACTTACATCTGGTTCTAAACAAATTTCTTCTTTGCACTAGTTTCTGGACACATGTAGCTAATCTCCTAGTGATCTTAAATTCACCCTTCTCTGCAACATTCTCAATGTCTTCTTCAGTAGTTAATGCAGCTCTTTTCTTAGGACATTGAAAACTTCTATGACCTGCCTCACCATATTGATAACAAGTACCGATGAGCTCATTTTTCCACCTTCCTCTTTGTCTAGTATTGAAATTCTTAGTAACTTGACCACTTCCAGATCCCACATCAGTATTCTTAGGATTCTCTACCACATTACTTTCAAAAACTATTTCACCAGTCTTACCTGTTGGAAATATTCAGGAATTAACCAAGTTACTGAGAGGGGAGGGGTGAATCAGTAACTCCAAATTTTCTTCTAATTTTAACATGTATTTTACTTTTAACCTTTGCATACAGAAAGCATGAAACTTAAAAGCATTCACAACAATGACACATAGATTTGGTTACCCAGAAACCCTCCAAAAGAAAGTAAAACTAGGGTGGGGATGAAACCCACAAAGCTTTAATACTGCAGAATAAAGTTGGCCGGTTAAGGCTTACAATTTGATCACTTCTGATGATCTTCCCTGTTAGGAGCAATAAGGATTGCTAAATCCACCTTGTTAAAGGATTTACAAACATACAGTGAAGTATGCACTCGGTAAAGAGATTTATACAAAGACTGTTAAGTCTACCCGGTTAAAGGATTTAGTACTGATTCACCTGTTAGAATGAAACAGTAGATCTCTGCTTTGCAACTGGATTGCTGAATGAGATTCGCTGATGTACTGATCACCTTCTGTGATGAATTTGTCTTTGCTGAACCTTATACTTCTGAAACCTTCTGCAATTTTCTTATCTCTGCCTTTTTTTTTTCTTTCATATTTTCTACTTCATATATTTTATTTCTTGTGTATTACTCTTTTATTTCTACATCATTGTTTATATACAGGGCTCAAACAATTAATTACAATTACAATTATACAGTAGGCTTGATAAATAAACATAAGTGCTACTAAGTCGGCTCAAATATGATTACTCGGTTCCTTCACACTAACTCGGTGACTTTCTGATACTCGGCGTCCACTGCATTACTCGGCATCGTCATGCACTCGGTAGAAGTGAAGGCACGGTTCATACTGATCACTCGGTAGGTATTGAACTCGGTAAGCATTGGTGACTCGGTAGACAAGATGTTGTCTTGCTTAGTTTCCATTGTCTGCTCGGTTTGCACTGTCTGCTCGGTTTGCACTGTCTGCTCGGTTTGCATCCAGAATGCAAATAAGTGTTGTCACTAGTGGCAATTCTGCTTAATGCCAACAATCTCCCCCTTTGGCATTAGTGACAAAAACACTTATTGGCCAAAAATTTATATACACGAATCATGTTGAGTTTTATTTTGATTTTTCAAAATTTGTCTTTGTTATAGGGCTTTATACATTGTCTCCCCCTTTCAATGTGCTAACTGTTTCTTATACAAATCTATACAGTATACATATCTCTCCTTCTATACATATCTCCCCCTTTTTGACGATAATGCCAAAGGTGCATATACAAGTTATTTACAGAGAGAATCCAAAATTTGATAAGAAATCAGAATGTACCTTCATTATTAGTGCCAGGATTCTGTCCCAACTTTCTTGCAGAATCTTACATGTTTGTATAGCAATTTGAACTTCTGTAGAGAGTTCAATCATGTGATCTGCTATGGAGAACTGATTGTCATGAATCAATGTTCTGGAATGTTCAATGTGCTTATACATTGTATTCATGATGGGAAGGATCATGTGTTGGATGTCTAGCAGTGTGGACCGGATCCTTGAGTCTTCTTTCAATAGATCAGACTGCATATTGGATAGATGTGAAATTTTCATGTGATGAGCAGAGCTTGAACTTGGTTCAAGTTGCAGCTTCTGTATGCTAATCTTCATATCCTCATCCATTTTATCTTTGACATCCTTTGTGAACTCGGCAAAATTGCATAGTCTGGCCAAAAGAGAGGTAGCATTCGAATAAATAGACTCTGTGTTAGACAAAACTGAAGACAATTCCACTTGGTTGATAGCTATGTGCTGAGCAATGTGCTCAAGCACTTTATTGTTGAATCTCTTCTCGGCTCTTTCAACTAACTTTTCTGTCCCGGATGAGTCCTCATTGCATTTCTCAACTGCTTCTGCCAATTGTAACAAAACATGCTGGGAGGAGTCTACTTTAATGCCTAATGCATCAGACAAAATGTCCTTAGCATCCTTGATGATTTGATACTCTTTGGCTCTCTCCTCCTTAAGCTTCTTTTGTTTTGCTTTCCTTTGGAGGATCTCACCTATATTATGCATTTGGTCTGCTGAGAGATTTGCAAAATCTAAAGTAGGAATCTCTATCTCTTCGTCTAGGTCTATATCCTCAACTATATTTTTACCCAAAAATTTTATACTCGGTAGAGCCTTAGGCTTATCTGTACTTAATGCTCTTGTAGTAGTGACAGTAGATAAAGTAGGGCTGGCTATTGACACTGGTATACTTTCTACTGGAGAACTTAAAATATTTACACTTGATGATTCAAAAGCTGGAAAACTTACTGGTACAGGAGACTGCAGCTCGGTAGAAGAAATGGTAGCTGCCTCTGATGTTGCTAGGGATGATTGGACAAATGTAGAAGTTGTCACAACCATGCTTGAAGGTGTCTCTGGGCTGGATGTAGAGACTTTCACTGGAGAGGTAGGAAGGGATGCAATGACTTCTGCTGCTATCCTTACAGTATCATCTACCTCAGTGTCTTCTTCTTGCTCATCGCTGTCATCTTCAATATCCTTTATTATTACAGTTTCAATGCTCGGTTGGTGAAGGTGGTAAATGTTCTTCCATGTGGCTTTTGCAGCCTTCACAACCGATTCAATATTGTTGATCAAAATCAAACAAGTATTGAACTTTAATGTCATCTTGTTTTCATTTTCTTTTAGTGCCTTCTTTACTTCATCATTTTTTAGGCTCGGCATCAACTGTCTCAGGTTTTGATCAAATATGTCTATTACAGTTTTCCTTGCATTGCTCCATCTCATTCTTATCGGATTCAATAGAACTGTGGGAACCTGTGGGGTAATTTATTTAGGAAAGTATTTCCACTGTCCCATCTTCTCAACAACAGCATCTTCTATTTCCTTCTGTTCTGCTTCCGATCTGGTTTCATATCTCAGGGATTTTATATTACTTACTCCAGATCCTGATCCATCTCTGAAGAGTTTGAGCTTTTCTTGAAGGGTTAGAGGAGGCCTTTTGAATACTATGTCTTTATCTGCCTTTTCTGCCTTGTCTGCCTTTCCTCTTGTATTTCTCCTTGTGAACACAGCAGTGGGAGCCTCAGATGCCTTAGTGATAAAAACTTTTCCTTTCTTCTTTGCAGGTTCTGGTTCCTCTATTTTCTCATCCTTTTCCTCTTCTTTTTCACCTATTTCTTCTTTCTCCTCGGTTATCATTTGCATTTTAGCTATCCTTTTCTTTCCTTTGTTTACTGCCTGTGGAAGCTTTATGCTTAGTTCAATTCTCATCTTAGCTTCATCATATGTTCCAAAATATGGGGATTTGGGATTGACAGGCTGATTAAGAAGTGCTTCAATAATGTTCTTGGTTTCATCAATATTTACTTCATAGGGAAGAGGTTTTACATATACAGTTCTCGGTTTAACTGCTTGAACATACACATTATCACAATCTACCATAAAACAGATGTCATCTTTGTAATCTTCCACCAACTTCTGTGGAATCCAGAATCTGTCATTCATTTTCTCTTTGAAAGACTCAAAATAATTATCCATGATGCTTTCAAAGTTTTCACCCATTTCTGCGATGTATTCATTAATTTCATAAAGTACAGGCACATCTTTTCTCCATACAACTTTTCCTTTAGAAGGGAAGAATTTCTGAACATAGAAGAATAAACAGACTATCAAGGATCCAAACTTACATGGATTGTTTTTGGAAGTTTTGATGCTTTCCATGTTCTTTATTGAACTGTTTCAACAATAAGTCTGCTAGGTCAAATGTCAAGTTGTTTTTGACCACTTTGTATGCTAGGTCAATAGCTTCACATGAGACACTGTTCTGTCAACTAGAACTGTAAATCTTGTGTGCAATGATATGTGTACCAAACTTCAGTTTGGCGTCGGTAATGCTGCTAACCTTCATGCCTCTACCATCCCACTCGGCTAGGGTTTTCTTCTCTAGTTCCGTCCGACCTAGGGTTTTGGTAGTTTTCGCTTTGTTCAACATGGGAAGACCGGTAACTTGATGAATCATTTTCCTTGTGATCTCAATAGGTTGCTCAAGCCAAATCTTGCCATCGTGTACTCGGCTGAGAATGTACCTAACCCATTTATCTCGAAAGTTTCGAGGAAGATGTGCAATGTGGACTAAACCCTTATCTTCCAGATGTTTGTGCTCGGGTTTCAAAATATTATCCACACATAGTTCCTTACGCACAATGTCTAGTTCTAGGTTTCCCATTTCTTGAATAGAACAGTTAAAATGATTACGGATATCGTTGATAAGCAGTACCTTAGGAGGAATCTGAGATTGAGCTCCGTTCGGATCTAGGGCTGCTGCAATAGCGGGCACGATCTTAAAATCTGGTGCTTTCCACTCCCCTTGGACTAACATGTCTGATCCTTTCTTCGCTGAGGTGCTGGATGATGCCATGGTAGCTCACAGAAAATTCCTTTCGCAAGAGTATTAAATCACCGGGTTGCCCTTGAAGTTTTCTGCTCTCAAAGTGCTTAAAGATTCACGGTGAGGAATGAGTTTGATTACTTGCTTTTTGTTTACAATTTTGTCATTAATGCTCATTTCAAATTAGGGTAGGAATTCTGACAGACTGTCACCCAGTAAGAATTAATTGCTCGGAAAAGACTTCACAGCTCAGTGAACTCGAAAATTCATAATGCTCCGACCTTGCTCGGTAAAGACAGGTACCGACCTTTCTCGGTGAAGACTATACCGACCTCGCTGTGATCTCACTGCATCTTGCATGCTGATTTAGACTTTTCTTTTAATTTCGGTTCTGGAACTGCTTGAGATTGATCTATGAGAGTACAGTTCCAGTGCTTCCTTGGAAATTTAATTTGAGTCGATAGAGCCATCCATTCCATTACTTGGACTGGATTGCTCAGTAGCTTTAGGAATCCATTTTTGTCTTACCTGATTCCTGACCTTAGTTGCTTCATTCTTCTTTCCTTCTTCAATTTCATTAGCATTCATGCAGTTTCTGGCTATGTGACCAAGTTTAGTGCATTTGAAACATCTTACGGTAGTGTCTCTTTTCCTTAGATGATGTTTTATGCAATTCATGCCAATGTGTCCATATTCTCCACAGTAATGACATCTACACCAGGTGTTGTAGTCCCATCCAAACATTGCTTTCACAATTTGTTCTGCTGGATTAAATGTCTTGGATCTGCACTCGGATGCCTTGTGACCTTGTTTGTTGCACTTGTGACAATTACCTCTGAATCTAGGTTTTTCCCTGCATTCATTTGCTTTATGACCAGGTTGATTGCAGCTATAACATTTTCCATTGAATTCTGCTTTTTCATTGTTCCAACATTTATTTGAAGTATGTCCTATTTTACCATAATGATTACAAGTAGGTTTTTGATTTCTTTTAGTACCTTGCTTAGAGGGTTCGCCTTCTTCTTTGTATCCAAGTCCTGCTTTTCCTTTTTGCCTATGAAGATTTCGTTCATACAGCTGATTCAAGTCTTCTTGACTTTTCAGCATTCCTTCATTGATTTGTTTTTCAGCGTTTAGGTCATTCATCAATCTTAGATTGATTTCCTTTTCAGATCTTAGTTCTTCTCTAGTGTTTTCTACTTCTGAACTTAGATTTAGAATTTCTTCATTTGTATGAGAGATCTGATCAATTAGATTTTCTAGCTGAAGGGTTTTGTTTTGGACTTCAATGTTTCTTCCATCTAATTCATCTTTCAACCTGTTTCTCTGTTCCAAGATCTCACAGAATCTTGTAGAGTGTAGTTCTTGTTCTCTTTTCAATTTTCTCACTTCTTCCTGCAAAGACCCATTCTTTTCTAGGAGTTCTTTGATAGCATTGTTTGCTTCATCTGAGTTATTTGAGGGAAGAAGATCTTCAATCTTTTCTTCAATGTAATTCTGATCATTCATCTGATTTGCAAGTTCCTTCCTTTTCCTTAGGGATGGGGAAAGATGTTCTTTTGCTTCTTTGAGTTTAGCTATGGCCATTTCCAGATCTAGCTTTTCATTTTCAATCACCTTGTTTAGTTTGAATACCTCCATTGTCCTGGATCTTTGCTCAAGCTAGTTAAGCTTTGTCTTGAGAACCAATGCTGCTCTGATACCAATTGTTGGAAATATTCAGGAATTAACCAAGTTACTGAGAGGGGAGGGGTGAATCTGTAACTCCAAATTTTCTTCTAATTTTAACATGTATTTTACTTTTAACCTTTGCATACAGAAAGCATGAAACTTAAAAGCATTCACAATAATGACACATAGATTTGGTTACCCAGAAACCTTCCAAAAGAAAGTAAAACTAGGGTGGGGATGAAACCCACAAAGCTTTAATACTGCAGAATAAAGTTGGCCGGTTAAGGCTTACAATTTGATCACTTCTGATGATCTGCCCTGTTAGGAGCAATAAGGATTGCTAAATCCACCTTGTTAAAGGATTTACAAACATACAGTGAAGTATGCACTCGGTAAAGAGATTTATACAAAGACTGTTAAGTCTACCCGGTTAAAGGATTTAGTACTGATTCACCTGTTAGAATGAAACAGTAGATCTCTGCTTTGCAACTGGATTGCTGAATGAGATTCACTGATGTACTGATCACCTTCTGTGATGAATTTGTCTTTGCTGAACCTTATACTTCTGAAGCCTTCTGCAATTTTCTTATCTCTGCCTTTTTTTTTTCTTTCACATATTTTCTACTTCATATATTTTATTTCTTGTGTATTACTCTTTTATTTCTACATCATTGTTTATATACAAGTCTCAAACAATTAATTACAATTACAATTATACAGTCGGCTTGATAAATAAACATAAGTGCTTCTAAGTCGGCCCAAATATGATTACTCGGTTCCTTCACACTGACTCGGTGACTTTCTGATACTCGGCGTCCACTGCATTACTCGGCATCATCATGCACTCGGTAGAAGTGAAGGCACGGTTCATACTGATCACTCGGTAGGTATTGAACTCGGTAAGAATTGGTGACTCGGTAGACAAAATGTTGTCTTGCTCGGTTTCCATTGTCTGCTCGGTTTGCACTGTCTGCTCGGTTTGCATCCAGAATGCAAATAAGTGTTGTCACTAGTGGCAATTCTGCTTAATGCCAACATTACCACCCCGATTGCTATTGTTTTGTCTTCCTTCAAACTTCTTATTCAGCTTCTCTTCAATCTTTAATGCCATCTAATAAGAATCTCCTATTGTTTTCGTCTGAATAGTAAGTAACTCTTCTTGAATACTAGGTCTCAAACCATAAACATACCTAGCAACCTTCTCTTTATCAACTTCAAAATGACCAATCCTAATTAGGATTCTGTAAAACTCCTTAGTGTACTCCTGCACTAATTTGTTAGTCTGCTTAAAAGCTTTCATCTTCTTAAACATGTCTAACTCATAATCCACTGGGATGAATTTCTTCTTCAACTTGTCAACCATTCGGTTCCATTTAGTGATCTTTTCTTTTCCTCTCCTACTTCTTTCCAACTGAGCTTCCCTCCACCAAATATATGCATGACCCTTGAATTTAGTCTTTTCAAATATAACCCTATTAGGATCTTCTATTTCTTCATACTCAAAGTATTCATCCATCTCATTAATCTAATCAATCAACTCTTCTAGCCTAAGGCTTCCAACAAATGTAGAAACTTCAATCTTAGGTCTTTTCTCAATTTTAGACATACCTTTCAGGATTTTATTTTCTTCAGGTTCTCTAGCTTCTTCTACAACTTCTTCAAAATGATCTTCTTCCTTAGATTCATCATCACTATCCTCTTTCGATGTAGTCGTCTTCTTTCTCAATTCCTCTTGTAGATCTTTACCTATTTCTGCAAAGTTCTAAAATCATCAAGACTGAATTCTCTAGTAGCTTCCTCCTTTGAGATCTCACGAGATCTCCTTGGAGGCATCTTCAATCCAAGATCCTAGTGTAAACTATCTCTCCTTCGGTGATCTGTCCACACATTCAAGATCAACTTGCTCTGATACCACTTGATGCAATCAAGGATGGAGAATCAAATTAAGGACTATCTAACCTTGCAACCAAACCATTACATAGCGGAATTACACAACTAATTAAAGACAAGATCTGATATAAAACTGGAATCTTTATTCATAAATTCACTGATTACATGCAATGTGCTAGGCTGTAAGGCCTTCCCAGTTACGGTTAATTACAAATCAAGAGTCCACACAAGATCTCATAGGATCTAAATATTTCCACAACTTCACCACTCAGCTATCGCAAGTCTACAATACAACAGGACACTGGTAGGGATCCCAAGAAAGATCTAAACTTGTAATCACAACTTCCAAGAAATCTTCCTATTCCTAAGCTCGCAAGCTACTAACTCCCACTTCCTCCGTAAATAACCACCCAAATACCCAATAAATGCTCATCCTCAACCACAAGTCGGCTATATGAAATAATTAAATCCTACGAACAATTATTAAATGCCAAAACATCATTTGGCTTACAAATGGCCTTACAATAAATAAATTCTCCAAGATGGCCCCAAACAGTCATCAGATCTACAAAGAAGAATACAAAATTTTACATCTAGGTCCTCTCACACCCAATGGTCAATCCATAACTTGAGGAACATGACCCAAATTAAATGAACTAGTTGGCCAAGCAAGAACATCAGTTGGTCTGCAAGAACACCGGGTGCTAGAGACATAACCAAGCACTAGTGAACCGACCATGCCAAGCATGACTGAGTAACATAGTTATCCCTGAGTACCAGGAAAAATGATGCCCTTAGTTACCAAGCATTCTTTAGAGACCGAGTAACCCGATAACCATAGAAACCAAGCAATCAAACTCCAAAACTAAGCAAATACTTCACCAGCTAAGATCAAAACTACTACTCCGCCTTTCAAAACAAACATATTTTTGGTTGATATAGGATTTCCGAGAATCCTAGGATGCTCCTACATCACCTTGGAAATCCTTATAAAGGACTGCAATAGGCTTGGGATCACTTAGGGAAAAATTAGGTTTCCAACCACATACAACAACTAGGTACAACATGAAATAAAAGTAGACAAGAAATCATGAAAACCCAAGAAGGATCAGATCAAATATGATTTAAAATATTTGGGTTTCATCATTCAAGGCCAATTGTAGTTACAAATTAAAAGCTTCTTGTTATAGACCAAAATTTAATGCCATAACCACCTCTAGAAATCTTTCATGTACATGGCATGGAAATTAATGACAATCATCAAACCCTAGTCACCCTTTTCAAAGTACAAGTTCTCTGGATAAAACTTGGCATGGTAGTTTAGAAAATAAGTTACATCATGATAGCTACCTAAACATCTTGTTCATCAATTTTCACATGTAACCATACTTGGAACAAGACAAAACTATTTTAGTTCATTATTTCTAGCTCATAGACTCCATTTAGTGCTAGAAAATACCTTTAAACAATTCAAATATCTCGACCGCAATGGTTAAACAATTAAATTTAAAATAAATCCATCAATCCTTCTCTTTCCTGACACATCATGTGGCTCACAAAATTAGCAGAATGCTCAACTAGGCTCTGATAATAATTGGCCACATCACCTCCTCAACAACCAATAAGAAAATGAGTAACTCAGCACACCTGGCATGCGAACCCATCTTTTCACCAACTTGATCGGAATGGACATGTGGTGGCAAGTCGTCAACCCACAATCACTAACCCTTGAGCACATTCTAATTAAGGCTTCACACCCTTTGTCTGATTAGTACTAACCTGTAATGCCTTTACTTTATATCATGGCAAGTCATTTAACCTTACTTCATCTGGAGATCATGTGACTGAAGGCTTTCTCAAGGTCTCCGAACACTTTACTTAACTTGGGTCTGATCAGGAGATTTAGGGCCTGAAGCATATATCACAATGTCCAGATACTTTACTTAACCCATGCTCTATCTTGAGTTTCATTGATAGTCATTGATCTTGTCCACCATCAATAGTTGTCGCTCAGTTTCATGAAATCTTTCACTTAGCCTAGATTTTATCTTGAGATTCAGTGGAAGCCATTGATCTTATCTTGAATCGACGGTGGCCTCTTAATCACTGGATGTTTCATGAATTATCTATGAAATTGCAAGATTTAGAGAAAACCACCATGAGAGATCACCGAAGGTTAAGACATCACCGCCAAACATTGGGAGATCAGGAGATAGAACATGACCTATTAAGTTGCCATCAAATTTTGCACTGCTTGCCTACTAGGCCTGAAAAACACAACACTATTGCTAGATTTTTTCATTTTCTTACATCATTTGTCCGACTTAGCACCATTTAACAACTGGGCCAGAAAGACATATTAAAACTTTGGAAATAGGAAAAAGGCATCATCGGGTTTTTTTTTTTTTTAATAAATTTGAAGACTTAGGAAAATGAAGGGGCCCGCTAGGAAAATTAATTTTGAAAAGGAACATGGCCCCGCCAGACAATGAAATAAAACATGTGCAACAAAGGGGAACTTTAGTGGCCAAAAAGGTAACGAGGAAATAGAAAAGGGTAGGGTTTTAGGAATTTAGACAAAATTTTGAAACCCTAGAAACATGAATAAACCTTATTTCCTCATACACTTTGACAATTTTAATGGATTTTGTAGGATCAGACCATTTTCCTTAGATTTTTTACATTAACTGAAAAATGGGCTAACAGCCCGTTTACCAGGTTTTCACCAAGACACTTTTTCTCTTTTCCATTTTTTTTGTACTTTTTCTTTTTCTATTTTTTTTGGACTCACCAAGGTGCCTATTTTCTAGGTTTTCACCGAGATAGTCATTTTTTCAAGACTTTTTCTATTGTTTTTTTAATTTTTTTTAGGATCCATATTTGTTGTTTTAGAACTTTTTCCAAGAACTCTTTTCACTGTAGAGGTGCTATCTCAAGAATGTCAGGCATACAACCTTTTTAGATGTAGGGTATTGATCAGATCTAGTAAAACATCTCCTTTAGGTGTAGCCAATTGATAGGCTCCTGATCCAAATGTTGTTGTGATGACAAAGGGACCCAACCAATTGGGTTCAAATTTTCCCTTTTCCTCTCAATTTTTTTGATTTTTAGGATTTTCTCTCAAAACTAGATATCCTACCTAAAAACTTCTTGATTTTACTTTTTTTATATCCTCTTGACATCCTCTTTTGATAGACTTTAAGATGGTCAATTTCTTGTTTCATGTGCTCATCTAGAAATTATGGCTCTTGCAGTCTATAGATTCTATAGTCCTCATCAGTGACTAGATGTGTCAATGATACTCTCAATGATGGAATTTCTACCTCAATTGGTAATACTTCCTCTGATCCATAAAGTAGTGCAAAAGGAGTTGCTGTTGGCATTAAGCAGAATTGCCACTAGTGACAACACTTATTTGCATTCTGGATATAAACCGAGCAGGCAGTGCAAACCGAGCAGACAGTGCAAACCGAGTAGACAGTGCAAACCGAGCAGACAGTGCAAACTAAGCAGACAATGCAAACCGAGTAGACAGTGCAAACCGAGCAGACAGTGCAAACCGACTCACCAGTACTTACCGAGTTCAAAACCTACCGAGTGATCAGTATGAACCGTGCCTTCACTTCTACCGAGTGCATGACGATGCTGAGTAATGCAGTGGACGCCGAGTATCAGAAAGTCACTGAGTCAGTTTGAAGGAACCGAGTAACTACTTGGGCCGACTTAGTAGCACTTATGTTTATTTGTCAAGCCGACTGTGTAATTGTAATTGTAATTAATTGTTTAAGACCTGTATATAAGCAATGTTGTAAAAAGAAAATATATGAATGAAAAAAAAGAATATATGTGAAAGAAAAAGAAACGCAGAATTAAGCGAATTGCAGAAGGCTTCAGAAGTATAAGGTACAGCAAAGACAAATTCATCACAGAAGGTGATCAGTACATCAGAGAATCTCAATCAGCAATCCAGTTGCAAAGCAGAGATCTATTGTTTCATTCTAACAGGTGAATCAGTACTAAATCCTTTAATCGGGTAGACTTAACAGTCTTTGTAAAAATCTCTTTACCGAGTGCATACTTCACTGTATGTTTGTAAATCCTTTAACAGGGTGGATTTAGCAATCCTTATTGCTCCTAACAGGGCAGATCATCAGAAGTGATCAAATTGTAAGCCTTAACCGGCCAACTTTATCCTGCAGTATTAAAGCTTTGTGGGTTTCATCCCCACCCCAATTTTACTTTCTTTTGGAAGGTTTCTGGGTAACCAAATCTATGTGTCATTATTGTGAATGCTTTTAAGTTTCATGCTTTCTGTATGCAAAGGTTAAAAGGTAAATTTCATGTTGAAATTGTAAGAAAATTTGGAGTTACTGATTCACCCCTCCCCTCTCAGTAACTCGGTTAATTCCTGAATATTTCCAACAATTGGTATCAGAGCTCATTGGTTCTCAAGACAAAGCTTAACTAGCTTGAGCAAAGATCCAGGACAATGAAGGTATTCAAACTGAACAAGGTGATTGAAAATGAAAAGCTAGATCTGGAAATGGCCATAGCTAAACTCAAAGAAACTAAAGAACATCTTTCCCAATCCCTAAAGAGAAGGAAGGAACTTGCAAATCAGATGAATGATCAGAATTACATTGAAGAAAAGATTGAAGATCTTCTTCCCTCAAATAACTCAGATGAAGCAAACAATGCTATCAAAGAACTCCTAGAAAAGAATGGGTCTCTGCAGGAAGAAGTGAGAAAATTGAAAATAGAACAAGAAGTACACTCTACAAGATTCTGTGAGATCTTGGAACAAAGAAACAAGTTGAAAGATGAATTAGATGGAAGAAACATTGAAGTCCAAAACAAAACCCTTCAGCTAGAAAATCTAATTGATCAGATCTCTCATGCAAATGAAGAAATTCTAAATCTAAGATCAGAAATAGAAAACACAAGAGAAGAACTAAGATCTGAAAAGGAAACCAATCTAAGATTGATGGATGACCTAAACGCTGAAAAACAAATCAATGAAGGAATGCTGAAAAGTCAAGAAGACTTGAATCAGCTGTATGAACGAAATCTTCATAGGCAAAAAGGAAAAGCAGGACTTGGATACAAAGAAGGCGAATCCTCTAAGCAAGGTACTCAAAGAAATCAAAAACCTACTTGTAATCATTGTGGTAAAATAGGACATACTTCAAATAAATGTTGGAACAATGAAAAAGCAGAATTCAATGGAAAATGTTATAGCTGCAATCAACCCGGTCACAAAGCAAATGAATGCAGGGAAAAACCTAGATTCAGAGGTAATTGTCACAAGTGCAACAAACAAGGTCACAAGGCATCCGAGTGCAGATCCAAGACATTTAATCCAGCAGAACAAATTGTGAAAGCAATGTTTGGATGGGACTACAACACCTGGTGTAGATGTCATTACTGTGGAGAATATGGACACATTGGCATGAATTGCATAAAAAATCATCTAAGGAAAAGAGATACTACCATAAGATGTTTCAAATGCACTAAACTCGGTCACATAGCCAGAAACTGCATGAATGCTAGTGAAATTGAAGAAGGAAAGAAGAATGAAGCAACTAAGGTCAGGAAACAGGTGAGACAAAAATGGATTCCTAAAGCTACCGAGCAATCCAATCCAAGTAATGGAATGGATGGCTCTACCGACTCAAACTAAATTTCCAAGGAAGCACTGGAACTGTATTCTCATAGATCAATCTCAAGCAGTTCCAGAACCGAAATTAAAAGAAAAGTCTAAATCAGCATGCAAGATGCAGTGAGATCACAGCAAGGTCGGTATAGTCTTCACTGAGCAAGGTCGGTACCTATCTTTACCGAGCGAGGTCGGAGCAGTATGAATTCTCGAGTTCACCGAGCTGCGAAGTCTTTTCCGAGTAATTAATTCTTAGTGGGTGACAGTCTGTCAGAATTCCTACCCTAATTTGAAATGAGCATTAATCACAAAATTGTAAACAAAAAGCAAGTAATCGAACTCATTCTTCACCGTGAATCTTTAGCACTTTGAGAGCAGAAAATTTCAAGGGCAACCCGGCGATTCAATACTTTTGCGAAAGGAATTTTCTGTGAGCTACCATGGCATCATCCAGCACTTCAGCGAAGAAAGGATCTGATATGTTAGTCCAAGGGGAGTGGAAAGCACCAGATTTTAAGATCATGCCCGCAATTGCAGCAGCCCTAGATCCGAACAGAGCTCAATCTCAAATTCCTCCTAAGGTACTGCTTATTAACGATATCCGTAATCATTTTAACTATTCAATTCAAGAAATGGGAAATCTAGAACTAGACATTGTGCGTGAGGAACTATGTGTGGATGGTATTTTGAAACCCGAGCACAAACATCTGGAAGATAAGGGTTTAGTTCACATCGCACATCTTCCTCGAAACTTTCGAGATAAATGGGTTAGGTACATTCTCAGCCGAGTACACGATGGCAAGATTTGGCTTGAGCAACCTATTGAGATCACAAAGAAAATGAAAATAAGATGACATTGAAGTTCAATACTTGTTTGATTTTGATCAACAATATTGAATCGGTTGTGAAGGCTACAAAAGCCACATGGAAGAACATATACCACCTTCACCAACCGAGCATTGAAACTGTAATAATAAAAGATATTGAAGATGACAGCGATGAACAAGAAGAAGACACTGAGGTAGATGATACTGTAAGGATAGCAGCAGAAGTCATTGCATCCCTTCCTACCTCTCCAGTGAAAATCTCTACAGCTAGCCCAGAGACACCTTCTAGCATGGTTGTGACAACTTCTACATTTGTCCAATCATCCCTAGCAACATCAGAGGCAGCTACCATTTCTTCTACCGAGCTGCAGTCTCCTGTACCATCAAGTTTTCTAGCAGTAAGTTTTCCAGCTTTTGAATCTTCAAGTGTAAATATTTTAAGTTCTCCAGTAGAAAGTATACCAGTATCAATAGCCAGCCCTACTTTATCTACTGTCACTACCACAAAAGCATTAAGTACAGATAAGCCTAAGGCTCTACCGAGTATAAAATTTTTGGGTAAAAATATAGTTGAGGATATAGACCTAGATGAAGAGATAGAGATTCCTACATTAGATTTTGCAAATCTCTCAGCAGACCAAATGCAGAATATAGGTGAGATCCTCCAAAGGAAAGCAAAACAAAAGAAGCTTAAAGAGGAGAGAGACAAGGAGTATCAAATCATCAAGGATGCTAAGGACATTTTGTCTGATGCATTAGGCATTAAAGTAGACTCCTCCCAGCATGTTTTGTTACAATTAGCAGAAGCAGTTGAGAAATACAATGAGGACTCATCCGGGACAGAAAAGTTAGTTGAAAGAGCCGAGAAGAGATTCAACAATAAAGTGCTTGAGCACATTGCTCAGCACATAGCTATTATCCAAGTGGAATTGTCTTCAGTTTTGTCTAACATAGAATCTATCTATTCGAATGCTACCTCTCTTTTGGCCAGACTATGCAATTTTGCCGAGTTCACAAAGGATGTTAATGATAAAATGAATAAAATAGATGAGGATATGAAGATTAGCATACAGAAGCTGCAACTTGAACCAAGTTCAAGCTCTACTCATCACATGAAAATTTCACACCTATCTAATATGCAGTCTGATCTACTGAAAGAAGACTCAAGGATCCGGTCCACACTGCTAGACATCCAACACATGATCCTTCCCATCATGAATACAATGTATAAGCACATTGAACATTCCAGAACATTGATTCATGACAATCAGTTCTCTATAGTAGATCACATGATTGAACTCTCTGCAGAAGTCCAAATTGCTATACAAACATGTAAGAGCCTGCAAGAAAGTTGGGACAGAACCCTGGCACTAATAATGAAGGTACATTCTGATTTCTCATCAAATTTTGGATTCTCTCTGTAAATAACTTGTATATGCACCTTTGGCATTATCGTCAAAAAGGGGGAGATATGTATAGAAGGAGAGATATGTATACTGTATAGATTTGTATAAGAAACAGTTAGCACATTGAAAGGGGGAGACAATGTATAAAGCCCTATAACAAAGACAAATTTTGAAAAATCAAAATAAAACTCAGTATGATTCATGTATATAAAATTTTGGCCAATAAGTGTTTTTGTCACTAATGCCAAAGGGGGAGATTGTTGGCATTAAGCAGAATTGCCACTAGTGACAACACTTATTTGCATTCTAGATATAAACCGAGCAGATAGTGCAAACCGAGCAGACAGTGCAAACCGAGCAGACAGTGCAAACCGAGCAGACAGTGCAAACCGAGCAGACAGTGCAAACCGAGCAGACAGTGCAAACCGAGCAGACAGTGCAAACCGAGCAAGACAGTGCAAACCAAGCAGACAGTTTAAACCGAGTCACCAGTACTTACCAAGTTCAAAACCTACTGAGTGATCAGTATGAACCGTGCCTTCACTTCTACCGAGTGCATGACGATGCCGAGTAATGCAGTGGACGCCGAGTATCAGAAAGTCACCGAGTCAGTTTGAAGGAACCGAGTAACTACTTGGGCCGACTTAGTAGCACTTATGTTTATTTGTCAAGCCGACTGTGTAATTGTAATTGTAATTAATTTTTTAAGACCTGTATATAAGCAATGTTGTAAAAAGAAAATATATGAATGAAAAAAAAGAATATATGTGAAAGAAAAAGAAAGGCAGAATTAAGCGAATTGCAGAAGGCTTCAGAAGTATAAGGTACAGCAAAGACAAATTCATCACAGAAGGTGATCAGTACATCAGAGAATCTCAATCAGCAATCCAGTTGCAAAGCAGAGATCTACTGTTTCATTCTAACAGGTGAATCAGTACTAAATCCTTTAACCGGGTAGACTTAACAGTCTTTGTAAAAATCTCTTTACCGAGTGCATACTTCACTGTATGTTTGTAAATCCTTTAACAGGGTGGATTTAGCAATCCTTATTGCTCCTAATAGGGCAGATCATCAGAAGTGATCAAATTGTAAGCCTTAACCGGCCAACTTTATTCTGCAGTATTAAAGCTTTGTGAGTTTCATCCCCACTCCAGTTTTACTTTCTTTTGGAAGGTTTCTGGGTAACCAAATCTATGTGTCATTATTGTGAATGCTTTTAAGTTTCATGCTTTCTGTATGCAAAGGTTAAAAGGTAAATTTCATGTTGAAATTGTAAGAAAATTTGGAGTTACTGATTCACCCCTCCCCTCTCAGTAACTCGGTTAATTCCTGAATATTTCCAACAGTTGCACCACTTGGTGTTCTGATGGTAGTTCAGTAAGCCCATAATACTAGATGGATTTGTAAATGCTATTCCTTTCCTAATTTATTCACTGTCCTATGCAAGATTTTCAAAATAGTTTAGTTTGATCCCTTAGCCTGTCCATTACCTTGAGGGTAATAGATCAAGGAACAGTGCTGAGTGATTTTGAATTGAAGACACAACTCATATATGTCTTTGTTTCTAAATTGACCCCCATTGTCAGTCATAATCAATGAGGGTATTCCATATTTGCAGATGATATAGTTCAAGATTAACATTGAAATTTTTTTTCCTGTTGCATTAGACAGTGGCATAGCTTCTACCCATTTTGTGAAATACTCAATTGTAGTAATGATGTATTTATGTCCATTTAATGAATTTGGGTATATCTATCCAACTAAATCAAATGTCCATTGCTGAAATAGCCAATGTGCTATGAAAGGAATTAGCTCCCTTGCTAGAGCATGTATCAGGTTACGATGGATCTAGCATTTCTTGCATGTTTTTGAGAAATGGATAGCATCTTTTTCCATTATGGGCCAATAATATCCAACCCTTAAGAGTTTCTTAGCTAATGAAACATCATTTGAGTGTGACCTGCACACACCTTCATAAACTTCTTTTAATGCATGATTAGACTCTTCATGTTCTAAACACCTAAAGAGTGTACCACCTAGACCACATCTATACAAGTCATTAATAATGATTATATAACATGTTGCTGCTCTTATAAGGGATCTCTTTTCATTTCTAGAATAGCCGTCAGGGATTGTTTGGTCTTTTAGGTAAGAGTAGATATGGGCATATTTGGATAAAACTTTATTTTCAAGGGCACAAACAATCTGGGATTTGAGTGATTCATAGGTAGGGAATGGGAGTTCTTCCACTAGGAAGTCATAGGGAAATTGATGTTCTTTAAGTTGTAACATTGATGATAAAGTAGCCATCACATCTGATGCTTTGTTTTCTAATCTTGTAATTTTATCAAATGTGATGAAGACAAAGTATTTCTTCAAGTCATCCACCATTATTTTGTAAGGCATGAGCTTATCATCTTTTGTCTGATAATCATCCTGTTGGAAATATTCAGGAATTAACCGAGTTACTGAGAGGGGAGGGGTGAATCAGTAACTCCAAATTTTCTTACAATTTCAACATGAAATTTACCTTTTAACCTTTGCATATAGAAAGCATGAAACTTAAAAGCATTCACAATAATGACACATAGATTTGGTTACCCAGAAACCTTCCAAAAGAAAGTAAAACTGGGGTGGGGATGAAACCCACAAAGCTTTAATACTGTAGAATAAAGTTGGCCGGTTAAGGCTTACAATTTGATCACTTCTGATGATCTGCCCTGTTAGGAGCAATAAGGATTGCTAAATCCACCCTGTTAAAGGATTTACAAACATACAGTGAAGTATGCACTCGGTAAAGAGATTTTTACAAAGACTGTTAAGTCTACCTGGTTAAAGGATTTAGTACTGATTCACCTGTTAGAATGAAACAGTAGATCTCTGCTTTGCAACTAGATTGCTGATTGAGATTCTCTGATGTACTGATCACCTTCTATGATGAATTTGTCTTTGCTGTACCTTATACTTCTGAAGCCTTCTGCAATTCGCTTATTTCTGCCTTTCTTTTTCTTTCACATATATTCTCCTTCATACATTTCATCTTTTTACAACATTGCTTATATACAGGTCTTAAACAATTAATTACAATTACAATTACACAGTCGGCTTGACAAATAAACATGAGTGCTGCTAAGTCGGCCCAAGTAGTTACTCGGTTCCTTCAAACTGACTCGGTGACTTTCTGATACTCGGCATCCATTGCATTACTCGGCATCATCATGCACTCGGTAGAAGTGAAGGCACGGTTCATACTGATCACTCGGTAGGTATTGAACTCGGTAAGTACTGGTGACTCGGTAGACAAGATGTTACTCGGTTTACATTGTCCTGATCGGTTTGTACTAACTTGCTCGGTTTCCACTGTCTGCTCGGTGTGTGTGTGAAAATTATACCTGATCTGTAAACACAACACTCAGTAAAACATTAGAGGTTAGCAAAAATCAAAATCATGCAAAATTGAAATCTAATCTAACCAAGCGATTTACTGCCTTCTAGTAGGTGCGAGATTAATGTTCTCAGATTATTATCGAGATCAGTGACCTAGACGACACCTAAATGAAGGATTTGAATGCAATTGATCTAGATATGAATTGAATGTAATTAATCTATTTTTTTGATATTTTCTATACAATAAGAATGATAAAAACTTGATATGAATCTATGCTATTGAAAACTGATATGCTATGCTAATCTAGAAATGATATGAAATATGAATGCAAAAATAAGATTGATCTCACAAAAATGTCGATTCGCAAGAGCTTTGATTCTTCAATTCCAATTCTCCAGCGTGATTGTGCAAAATATGAGATGATTTGTGAAGAGTTGAGCCTTTAATTTATAGAAATCCAGGGCTTTGGAGGTGCATGGGAAAAAGCCATAAATCACTCAAATAACTCAACTTGATTTTTGAGTTATTTTTAAATAAAAGATAATTAACTCACAAAAACATGCAAAAGCTAAGTTTTAACTCAAAATAGAGTTTAGCTTTAATTGATAATTGATAGTTGTCTGCTTTTATGATTGTGCATGTTTTATTTATGAATTAATTTAATAATAAAGTGATTTATTTCCAACTTAACTGCTTTAAAAAAAAAATAATTGATTTATGGGTTAATCAATTATTTAATCAAAATTTTATTAAAAACTATATTATTAAATAATGACAACTTGCTTTAATTAATTAAATAAGAATTTAATCAATTATTCATATGATATTAGATTTATTGTCAAAATTAAATAATACAATTAATAATAGATATAATTAAATTTAATTACACAATTAAGTGGCAAATATTAAATCTAATTAATTAAATATGAAAATATTCAATTAATCAAACTTTAGGATAAATGTGATTTATTGCCAAATAATTATAAAATTAAAGATAATTAAGATAATTAGGAATATTACTAGGAATATTCTCCGATGTAAAATTTAAGATAATCAATTAGATTTGATGATGTTTAGATGTGCCTTAGATTAGGACTTTGATGTCGATTTCATATGATTTGATGATATAGGAGGTTAATGAACTTATAGCCCATTTTTGGGGTATTACATTTTGCCCCTCTTTGAATTACTGTGTGAAGCGCAGTGGTTCAAAGATAGTCTGTGTTTGATAAAGATATGAAACTGATTCAAAAGATAAACTGATCTCAAGATAGAAACCGATTGAAAGATATTGAGATAGGAGTTGATTGATATTGAATTAAGATGGAGATAATAAGTCTTGAATGACCAAAGATAATGTTCACTGTAGCAGCAAATGAACCTATGATTGTGAAAAAATGTCAAAATGCCTGATTCTGAACCTTAGGATTGATAAGAAGTGAGTGACCCGTTCTAGACTCGATTGTCTTAGCAGAACTAGCAAGTATCACATCCAAACCCTTCAGTTGTCAAAGAACCAAGGAAATAAAACTATGATCTGATGGTTACAAAAACTGATACAGTTTACAAGATTAGGAGAATACCAGATTGATATGGATCGATGAATCTGATATGCCCCAAGTGATGATAGATTTTGCCCCGAGCGATGAGGACTTTTGATGAATCAGCGACTAGACGTGATTGTTGTCTTGATCACTGATGAAAGATATTGATAGACTTGATCGATAGAATTTGTTTTACAGACTTTGAATGATGTGCAATACCATGCCCCCTTCGGGATTAAAATTGAAATCTGACAAGAAAAGTCAGCGTTGATAGTTTAGAAGCATGTTAATTGATCTGAGAAGTGGTTATTTACATCTGAGAATGCATTCTGCATCGTTGGAAGGTCCCAAAAGACCAAGTTTGACTAGGTTTGACCATGAGTTGACCATGGTTGACCAAGTTGAAATTTTGATAGTTTGATGTAAGATAATCAGTTAAGTTGAATACTGGATTTCTGTGATGATTGAAGGTCGAATATGCAAGTAGTTAATAATATGAATGATCTCAGATTTGAATTTTGATCCCGAAAAAAGATTCTACTTGCTATTTCATTGGAGGAACCTTCGTGTGAGATTCAGCTCTTGTTAGACTTGAAGATGCGATTTGAAGAATCATTTAAGCATTGAAGTTCGTTTAATCATTGTGAGATCATGTAAACATGCAAAATGCAATGAGACATGCAAAATGAAATGCAACCTAAGACCTAGGACTTAGTCACTGATCATATGTCGATTTGTTATCATCATTGAACTTTTAGGTAACCGGATAAATCAATACAATGCCCACTAGCCATGAAACCATAGACATATGAATATCGATTTGTATGCGCAAGAATCAATACAACACCCACTGGTCAAACAACCATGGATATATGAATATTGATTTTGTTTTCGAAATGTCGGATTAAATATAAGCACCAAGGCACAAACGCCAGGATGACCTGAATATCATGTCCATTTTGATATAGCAATTTGTACAAGTATCAAAACATAAACGTTGTGATGACCTGAGTACACCTTGCATTAAAAACACATCAAACAGCTAAGAGATCATTCTAAATCCAATTTGAATTACCCGTAGTGACCCTTTATCGTTCACATCCTTAGGCAAGATTGCATTCCACAGTAGGAGAAAGAACTTACTCAAAAAGACAATAGTTAGATCAAACTTCCTTGAATTTTTTGGGTATCAATGGTCGAGGTACGCATGGCCATCCAATTTGAGATAGAGGCTCTTACAGTCGGACACCATTTCAATCCAGAATTTCCAAAGCTGCTAGATTTTCACATACAAGCAGAAGACAAAGAAAAGATTATGCCCCCAGTCATCACTCTCTAAATCCTGTAAAGGACATCATTGAAGAGCTCGAAGGGACACAATATGCAAAAATCTCAATGCGAATCAGTAAGCATACAAGGAGATAAAAGCATGAAAAGCACAGATTGTTTTCAGTTGAATTTTGATGTTTGATTGTTGTTGATGCAAAATCCTTTCTGGAGACGAGACTGACTGACTGACTCAACTTGAAGCTTCAAAGGACTCTGAGTGGATATGACACGTCTAAGATACATGGGAGACCATAGGATATGACATTGATTGCCCCCAAGTGTGAACATTGATAGGATGCAAACGCTTGAGCTGGTTGGTGTACAGGCCGACTTATTGAAAACTGGAAATGCAGGAACAAACCGGGAGATATGTACAAACTAAAGCAAGACTGAAAGCTGGGAAAGACCAAGATTGTGCTGATAGATGGAGCATTTGGAACAAGTGGCACCCGTTTGCTGAGTTTTCACCATCTTGGTAGAGATTCTATTTTTGCTACCGAGGTGCCTGTTTCCAGGTTTTCACCAAGGCACTTTTTTTTTTTTTTTTTTTTTTTTCTCATTTTTTCAATTTTTTTGTACTTTTGATATTTTTTTTTTTTTTTGTGAATCATCAAGGTGCCTATTGCTAGGTTTTCACCAAGATGTTCATTTTTTCAGGACTTTTTCCGATTTTTAAGATTTTTTTCAGGACATTTACCAAGCACTGAATGCCTTAGGCATAGAATTTCTTTAGATGGAGAACGTTGATTGGTTCTCAGAGCTGTTCTCCTTCAGTTGTTGAGAGTTGATAGGCACCAAAGCCAAAAGTAGCAGTGATTACAAAGGGACCCAGCCAGTTGGGTTCGAACTTCCCCTTGCGTTCTCGATGTGATTGATTTTTAGGATTTTCTCTCAACACTAGATCGCCAACCTGAAATTCTCTATGTCTGACTTTCTTATTGTAGCCTCTAGACATTCTTTTCTGATACACTCTGAGATGATCATATGCTGCTTGTCTGTGCTCATCTAGTAGTTCCAGTTCTTGTAACCTAGACACTCTGTAGTCTTCATCAATGACAAGTCCATGCATTCTGATTCTGAGTGATGAGATTTCAACCTCAATAGGCAGTACCACTTCAGACCCATAAACTAAAGCGAAAGGTGTAGCCCCTATAGGTGTTCTGATACTTGTTTTGTAGGCCCATTCTGATACTTGTTCTGATACTGGTTCTGATACTAATTCTGATACTAATTCTGATAATTGTTCTGATACTGATTCTGATAATTATTCTGATACTGGTTCTGATGCTTGTTCTGATAATTGTTCTGATACTGGTTCTGATACTGATTCTGATACTGATTTTGATAGTGGTTCTAATACTGGTTCTGATAGTGGTTCTAATACTTGGTTTTGACACTGATTCTGATACTGATTCTGATACTGGTTTTGATACTGATTCTGATACTGATTCTGATACTAATTCTGATACTTGGTATACTTGATAGCATCTTTTTCCATTTGCAAACTCCCAAGCAAGATCATATCGTGCAGTCCCAATGTCTAGCAAGGTGGAGAACAAGAGGGATTAGCAAGCTAGTGGAAGAGATGGAAGATAAGAGAATGAAGGAAAATGAAGGGAAGAAATCCTCAAGGGGAAAATCCTCAAGAATACCCAAGCTAGGGAAAAATTGTCATGTAAAGTGCATTTGGACAAGAAATGAAAGGCTAGCATAGGATATAAGTCACAAAAGTGTACTGCCAAAGAAGGACAGGATGTAGTCCAAAGGAGTAGACATGTCAAGAGGCTTCATAGCATCATGTTTTACTCTTTTTTTTTTTTTATAGATCAAGACCAAAGGGGAAAAGGATAGCGATAGGCGAAAATGAATGGAAGAAGATGGATATGAAGGCTAAACATGGAAGGAATGAAAGCAAGATCATCGTAAGATAGCTCACAAAATAGTCAAATATTCGTGTATAGATCAACATTGTCAAGATCAAAGAGAGAAGATGGAATGGATGAAATATGTAGAAGAACTACGCATGATGCCTGATTGCCAGGTTTTCATCATGGTACTTATCCAAGGTGCCACAAGGAAGTGGTTTTCACCATAGGATGAATTTATTTCTCTTTACTTTTGCTACCAAGGCGCCTGTTTCCAGGTTTTCACCAAGGCACATTTTCAATTTTTTTCTTTTCTTTTATTTTGTCTCTTTTTGGAAGAAGGCAAGCTTTTTATGTAATGCTCCTTGAAAGGATAAACCATGATATGCCAAAGATTCAAAATGATATGCTCAAAGATGCTGATAGGGAAAGGGAGATGGAAGAGAAAAATGGAGGATAAGGTTTTATGTAAAGCGAGTGAGGTTGGAAGATAGGAGGAATAGGAAAATGAGGAAAAATGATAGAAGGTAAAAGGATAATGCATGGAAGGATTGTAAAAGGGTAGGTGGAAAGGAAGGCAAGATCAATGTCAACACATACCTTGAAGGGTGGTGAGAGGATGGAGGAATCTTGAATGAAGGAATACGTGAAGGAATATGGCGAATGGATAGCAGAGGTTGAGGTTTGGGCACATGGAATGGAAGAATATTCTTGGAGGGAGATGAAGTGGAAGCCTTTGGAAGCTTGAATGTCAACTTCACTTTTTGCTCAACACCAGACTCTTTCAAGAGAGACTTTGGAATCCATATAGCCTTAGAATTTTTATTTCCTTTTGATGATCTAGAGAGAATATCTTGAATGATGGATTTTGGAACCCATACTTGTCTTGTAGTTTTTTTCTTAGATATTTCTTTTGACTTTATGCTTCCATGTCTATGAGAGGAGACATGGTGATATTCTTTTTTTGATGGATTCTTGTATTGCTTCTTTTTTTTGTATTGAACATTCAAGTTACTTCCAAAAGACTTGGGATTTGTGGAAGAGGGAGGATATGACTGGTTTAGATGGGTGGTTGGATGAAAAGGATTCAAGGGTATGCATCTATGTTGATCTTGAGGAAAGATGGGAGATGGAGGTATGTAAGGACCCAAGATGGATGGTGAATCAGGAGAGTTAGGAGGGGAAAGTGAAGGGACATAAGGACCCAAGATGGAAGGCAGATGTGAAGATCTTTGTAGTGGTGGAAGAGGTCCAAGGATGGAAGTGGAAGACGCAAAAGGATAATCAATAAGTTCATCAACATCTATATGACAACCAAGGATATCAGCATCTTTAGAGTGAGCATTAGAATTTTTAATAGAATCATGGACATTTTGAATATGAGCACCTTCTTTGATAGGATTGTTCAAAGCTTGCAAAGACTTAGGAAGAGTAGAAAGTGGAAGCAAACATGGAGTGGTAGAACAAGAAGATGGAAGACTTTGATCTTGACAAGGATCTTTGGATAGCACAAGTGCATAATTTTTCTTTTGATTTTCAATAGGCTTGACATTGGAAGGAACAACACTATTTTTACCAACCTTAATGGAAATATCATCTTTGGAAAGTGCAAGTGTAGTAAGGTTATTTTGATTGTCAATAAGCTCATTGGTGTAAGTAGTACCTTGATCTTGCTTAGGCGAAGACTTAAAACATGGTGGAATGCATAAAAAAAGGGGTACAGGATCAAAAGAACCCTGAGGTGGATAAGAGACATTAGAAAAAGGAGTGGATGACATGGAGGGTTCTTGATCTTGATCTTTCTTTATGTTCTTCTCTTTATCATTTTTAGAGTCCTCTTGACATGGAGCCACTTCTAAGGACAAGGAAGCATGTTGGGATTGTATGGATGACTTTGGAAGAGATGGTGAAGGACTAGCTGAAGTAGGCATTATAGCATATGAAGGCTTAGGCTCTTTAGATTTATCATTATTGAAAGTCTTTGTAGCCAAGTGAAGGTTAGCTTGAGTTTCTTTAAGAGGTAGCCCTGGGGGATAACTATAGGGAACCACATGAAAAGTATCAGGGCTTGTGTCAGATGAAGGTTCTGTGAAAGATTTGAAAGACTCGGAAGCTTTAGAAAATGTATGGGTATTGGAGGAAGTAGGGGATGAAAGGGAACCATCACAAGACAAAGGTCCAACATTAACATGATCTTGCTTGAGAGTGTAATCTTTATTTTCAGCCTGAGAGTTCTTAGAGGAGAGATCCTTATAGTATGCATGTTTATAATCAGCGTGGTAAACTTTCTCTTCCTCAAGTGAAATAGATGGATCATCTGGGTATTGTGCATAGAAATCATCAAAGTCTCTTTGATAATCAGAATCATATGGATCACTCTCCTGATCTATCCAATGTGATGGCCCATTTGTAGTAAGTAGGAACGAACGATGAGGAGGACTCTTAGGAACAGAGGTGTCATAGGTATCATTACATTGTCTGTCGTCATAGTCATCATAGTCTCCAAAGCTAGATGTGTCACTCTCTGTGGAAGAGGTATCATATTGCTTAATTTTTTTCCGGGGGCATGGTGACATGTACAAGTCTTTATCAAATGGAAAAGAGTATAGAGGTTCCTTTTCTTTCCCAAGTTTGTCAAGCTGGACTTGCATAGCATGTATCTGTTTCATTATAGTGGCGATCAGAGCTTCTTCCTCTTGTTTACTGATTCTTTGAGACATGTGTACTGATTCTCAATAGCTATTGCTCTATTCCTGACACAATGATATTTTTGACAGATTCTGGAACTAGGCTGGAAACATTGGATATCTTGCAATTTGACAATTTCTGACAACTCTCTCAAATTTTTCCAAACAACACTCTGCAGACTCGTATGACACTGGGTAGTCTATGAAATGACATTTGCTAAACTCATACGACAATTGGGTAATACTGAAATGACACTTGACAAAACTCGTATGACTTTTGACTTCCTGAAATGACTTTTGACTCCAGAAAAGATTTTACGTCAATTTTTGCAAAATGTAAGGTCTTCAGTTTTGGATTGTTTGCAAATTGTATTGTCCAGATTTTGAAAGTTATACCAGATTTGATTGTTTTTAATAGCCAAGTAGATAAATAAGCACGCAGAACAGCAAGCAAGTGATTCCAAGCACGTCTGAAAACAATGAACAAGGGCAAAAGCAACCTTGCGCATGAACAATCAAGTGACCAAATTGTGCTAATCCCTGAGAGTACTAATTGTGTATGTTCTGAAAAGTTTTGCAATAACACACATATACCTGAGAATGAAAAATTGGCCTCTCTAGGGTTTTTAGTAATGGTTTGACTCTGCAACTTTTATGATTCAAAGGGGTGAACTCCAATCCCGGCGCACCAGGGTTTTGACACAGTCCGAGAACTTAATCTTTAAGAGCTGCTAGGGAGATCTGACAACCCAACAATGAACCATACCCGTGGAGATTTCTTCCACAAGGACATTTATATAACGGTTGTCACTACCATGGCGAAAATGGCTATTACCGCTTGAGGTTCCGTCAATGCAGTTTTCCCTGTGAAGGGATTGTCCACTACGGTTAACCCTCTCTAAAGATGACTCACAATAGTATACCACAAGGGGAAATGGCTCCAGATTCAAGGTTTTGACACCTCTTCACTTTTAACCCAAACAAAGCAAGTAGATTAATCCGACACGCTAAGACAAAGTTTTGTTCCACCAAGGTCTGTGATATCAACTCCACGTGATCTATCAACCTCTCCGGGGAGAGAATGTATCAATCAATAAGAGAAGACGCACTAACCAATTTTGATTCACCAAAGCTTGTGATATCAACCCCACATGATCTATCAACCTCTCCGGAGAGAGAATGTGTCGATCAATAAGAGAAGACTCACTAACTAAGTTGAATGTGAAACGCACTAAGTATCCTCCCTACCTACAAGGATTCTATCGTCAAGAAGGATTTCGCTAGGAATCCAATCTCTCAAGAATCACAAATAGTGTTCATAGGGCCTAATTACTATGTGAGCACAGATGTATGTTCCGAAAGCAAATCTACCAAAAGCATCCAAAAAGTAGAAAGAGGAACACTTAACGTTTAAAGCGAATATGAGATGAGTCCACAAGGTGGAACACTTAACACCTCACACAAGCTAAAAACGAGTCCACAACTTAGAAAACAAGGGAGTTCCTAAAAGCACAAAAGGGTTGCCAAGTGGAACATTTAACGCTTCTGTCCTGTTGACCCCTCCCCTTTATGGCGCTGAGATTGCAACCACGGGGCGGAAATGAGGGGCCGACGGATTAGCGAGTCCAATAACCCAAGATAGCAATCAAGATCAATCACAAGTATTCTAAGACTACTTAATGAATCCTTAAGGGTTCACAACCTAGTATCAATTATGCAAGTGTGTAGAAATAGATCAAAAGCATGAAAAGATGCACACAAGCTTGACACATAAGAGATTTATTTTAAGTCCCAAATCAAAATATTATTAGATGAAGGAGAATACCTGGGATCCTTGCAACGCGCTTAGTAGATTTTACTTGATTTTTAGCAATTTTTGTTGAGCTTTTCCATGCAAGCAAGTGACGAACTCTCCAACAAGCAAACAAGCAAACAAGATATGCAAAATATATTCAACTTATGAAAACCATAGGGTTAGCTCTAAAAATAAATTATTATCAGTAATAATAACCAGCAATCAACCCAAATAACAACTCATATCATTCATTGAACCATGTAAAAAAAATAAGTGCATACCCATCACAAAACTTTATTTTTTTTTGCTGCATTTGACCTAGTCAACAAGATCTAATTTTTTTGATATGATTTTGGCCACAAAAATAGAAATTCAGAATAGAGACCCCTACTAAAAAATAGAGAGCTTTCCAAAAATGCAAAAATTTTAGAAAAACCTCTTTATTTGTGCCCTAGAGACCCATTTTATCAATACAGACCAGTTTTTGTAAATTGACTATTTGAGCTATGATATCATGTCCAAATTTAAAACACAAAGAATGAACCCCCTGTATAATTTAAAGAGCTTTCCGAAAATATAAAAATTTTCGAAAAATATGCTGATTTGCGTCAGATATTAATTTTTTCCATAATTTCAAGAAAAAATTATTAAAAATTCAAAACATCTCAGAAAATTCTAAATTTTTTACTGTAGCTTCCATGACATGTTTTAAACCTGTAAAAAAAATTTCAGACCAAAATTCCAAGCCGTTTGGGAGATAAAATTAAATCTTTGAAACTTTGGGGTTTTAGCTCCCAAAAAAAATCAAAACCAGCATGCAAAGGTGGGTTGCCCCACGGTGGGCGCCAGAAATGTGTGTGTGAAAATTATACCTGATCTGTAAACACAACACTCAGTAAAACATTAGAGGTTAGCAAAAATCAAAATCATGCAAAATTGAAATCTAATCTAACCAAGCGATTTACTGCCTTCTAGTAGGTGCGAGATTAATGTTCTCAGATTATTATCGAGATCAGTGACCTAGACGACACCTAAATGAAGGATTTGAATGCAATTGATCTAGATATGAATTGAATGTAATTAATCTATTTTTTTGATATTTTCTATGCAATAAGAATGATAAAAACTTGATATGAATCTATGCTATTGAAAACTGATATGCTATGCTAATCTAGAAATGATATGAAATATGAATGCAAAAATAAGATTGATCTCACAAAAATGTCGATTCGCAAGAGCTTTGATTCTTCAATTCCAATTCTCCAGCGTGATTGTGCAAAATATGAGATGATTTGTGAAGAGTTGAGCCTTTAATTTATAGAAATCCAGGGCTTTGGAGGTGCATGGGAAAAAGCCATAAATCACTCAAATAACTCAACTTGATTTTTGAGTTATTTTTAAATAAAAGATAATTAACTCACAAAAACATGCAAAAGCTAAGTTTTAACTCAAAATAGAGTTTAGCTTTAATTGATAATTGATAGTTGTCTGCTTTTATGATTGTGCATGTTTTATTTATGAATTAATTTAATAATAAAGTGATTTATTTCCAACTTAACTGCTTTAAAAAAAAAATAATTGATTTATGGGTTAATCAATTATTTAATCAAAATTTTATTAAAAACTATATTATTAAATAATGACAACTTGCTTTAATTAATTAAATAAGAATTTAATCAATTATTCATATGATATTAGATTTATTGTCAAAATTAAATAATACAATTAATAATAGATATAATTAAATTTAATTACACAATTAAGTGGCAAATATTAAATCTAATTAATTAAATATGAAAATATTCAATTAATCAAACTTTAGGATAAATGTGATTTATTGCCAAATAATTATAAAATTAAAGATAATTAAGATAATTAGGAATATTACTAGGAATATTCTCCGATGCAAAATTTAAGATAATCAATTAGATTTGATGATGTTTAGATGTGCCTTAGATTAGGACTTTGATGTCGATTTCATATGATTTGATGATATAGGAGTTTAATGAACTTATAGCCCATTTTTGGGGTATTACACTCGGTTTGCACTGTCTGCTCGGTTTGCACTATCTACTCGGTTTGCACTGTCTGCTCGGTTTGCACTGTCTGCTCGGTTTGCACTGTCTGCTCAGTTTGCACTGTCTGCTCGGTTTGCACTGTCTACTCGGTTTATATCCAGAATGCAAATAAGTGTTGTCACTAGTGGCAATTCTGCTTAATGCCAACAATCTCCCCCTTTGGCATTAGTGACAAAAACACTTATTGGCAAAAATTTATATACACGAATCATGCTCAGTTTTATTTTGATTTTTCAAAATTTGTCTTTGTTATAGGGCTTTATATATTGTCTCCCGCTTTCAATGTGCTAACTGTTCCTTATACAAATCTATAACTGTATACATATCTCTCCTTCTATACATATCTCCCCCTTTTTGACGATAATGCCAAAGGTGCATATACAAGTTATTTACAGAGAGAATCCAAAATTTGATAAGAAATCAGAATGTACCTTCATTATTAGTGCCAAGGTTCTGTCCCAACTTTCTTGCAGGATCTTACATGTTTGTATAGCAATTTGGACTTCTGCAGAGAGTTCAATCATGTGATCTGCTATAGAGAACTGATTGTCATGAATCAATGTTCTGGAATGTTCAATGTGCTTATACATTGTATTCATGATGGGAAGGATCATGTGTTGGATGTCTAGCAGTGTGGACCGGATCCTTGAGTCTTCTTTCAGTAGATCAGACTGCATATTAGATAGGTGTGAAATTTTCATGTGATGAGCAGAGCTTGAACTTGGTTCAAGTTGCAGCTTCTGTATGCTAATCTTCATATCCTCATCCATTTTATCTTTAACATCCTTTGTGAACTCGGCAAAATTGCATAGTCTGGCCAAAAGAGAGGTAGCATTCGAATAGATAGATTCTATGTTAGACAAAACTGAAGACAATTCCACTTGGTTGATAGCTATGTGCTGAGCAATGTGCTCAAGCACTTTATTGTTGAATCTCTTCTCGGCTCTTTCAACTAACTTTTCTGTCCCGGATGAGTCCTCATTGTATTTCTCAACTGCTTCTGCTAATTGTAACAAAACATGCTGGGAGGAGTCTACTTTAATGCCTAATGCATCAGACAAAATGTCCTTAGCATCCTTGATGATTTGATACTCCTTGTCTCTCTCCTCTTTAAGCTTCTTTTGTTTTGCTTTCCTTTGGAGGATCTCACCTATATTCTGCATTTGGTCCGCTGAGAGATTTGCAAAATCTAATGTAGGAATCTCTATCTCTTCATCTAGGTCTATATCCTCAACTACATTTTTACCCAAAAATTTTATACTCGGTAGAGCTTTAGGCTTATCTGTACTTAATGCTTTTGTAGTAGTGATAGTAGATAAAGTAGGGCTGGCTATTGATACTGGTATACTTTCTACTGGAGAACTTAAAATATTTACACTTGAAGATTCAAAAGCTGGAAAACTTACTGCTGGAAAACTTGATGGTACATGAGACTGCAGCATGGTAGAAGAAATGGTGGCTGCCTCTAATGTTGCTAGAGATGATTGGACAAATGTGGAAGTTGTCACAACCATGCTTGAAGGTGTCTCAGGGCTGGATGTAGAGACTTTCACTGGAGAGGTAGGAAGGGATGCAATGACTTCAGCTACTATCCTCACAGTATCATCTACCTCAGTGTCTTCTTCTTGTTCATCGCTGTCATCTTCAATATCTTTTATTATTACAGTTTCAATGCTCGGTTGGTGAAGGTGGTATATGTTCTTCCATGTGGCTTTTGCAGCCTTCACAACCGATTCAATATTGTTGATCAAAATCAAACAAGTATTGAACTTCAATGTCATCTTATTTTCATTTTCTTTTAATGCCTTCTTTACTTCATCATTATTCAAGCTCGGCATCAACTGTCTCAAGTTTTGATCAAATATGTCTATCACAGTTTGCCTTGCATTGCTCCATCTCATTTTTATTGGATTCAATAGAACTGCTGGAACCTGTGGGGTAATTTCTTCAGGAGAGTATTTCCACTGTCCCATCTTCTCAACAACAGCATCTTCTATTTCCTTCTGTTCTGCTTCCGATCTGGTTTCATATCTCAAGGATTTTATGTTACTTACTCCAGATCCAGATCCATCTCTAAAGTGTTTGAGCTTTTCTTGAAGGCTTAGAGGAGGCCTTTTGAATACTATGTCTTTATCTGCCTTTTCTGCCTTGTCTGCCTTGCCTCTTGTATTTCTCCTTGTAAACACAGCAGTGGGAGGCACAGGTGCCTTAGTGATGAAAACTTTTCCTTTCTTCTTTGCAGGTTCTGGTTCCTCTATTTTCTCATCCTTTTCCTCTTCTTTTTCATCTATTTCTTCTTTGTCCTTGGTTATCATTTGCATTTTTGCTATCCTCTTCTTTCCTTTATTTACCACCTGTGGAAGCTTTATGCTTAGTTCAATTTTCACCTTAGCTTCATCATATGTTCCAAAATATGGAGCTTTGGGATTGGCAGGCTGATTTAGAAGAGCTTCAATGATATTCTTGGTTTCATCAATATTTACCTCATAAGGAAGAGGTTTTACATATACAGTTCTTGGTTTAACTGCTTGAATATACACATTATCACAATCTACCATAAAACAGATGTCATCTTTGTAATCTTCCACCAACTTCTGTGGAATCCGGAATCTGTCATTCATTTTCTCTTTGAAAGACTCAAAATAATTATCCATGATGCTTTCAAAGTTTTCACCCATTTCTGCGATGTATTCATTTATTTCATAGAGTACTGGCACATCTTTTCTCCATACAACTTTTCCTTTAGAAGGGAAGAATTTCTGAACATAGAAGAATAAACAGACCAACAAGGATCCAAACTTACATGGATTGTTTTTGGAAGTTTTGATGCTTTCCATGTTCTTGTTAAACTGTTTCAACAATAAGTCTGCTAGGTCAAATGTTAAGTTGTTTTTGACCACTTTGTATGCTAGGTCAATAGCTTCACAGGAGACACTGTTCTGTCGACTAGAACTGTAAATCTTGTGGGCAATGATATGTGTACCAAACTTCAGTTCAGCGTCGGTAATGCTGCTAACTTTCATGCCTCTACCATCCCACTCGGCTAGGGTTTTCTTCTCTAGTTCCGTCCGACCTAGGGTTTTGGTAGTTTTAGCTTTGTTCAACATGGGAAGACCGGTGACTTGTTGAATCATTTTCTTTGTGATCTCAATAGGTTGCTCAAGCCAAATCTTGCCATCGTGTACTCGGCTGAGAATGTACCTAACCCATTTATCTTGAAAGTTTCGAGGAAGATGTGCGATGTGAACTAAACCCTTATCTTCCAGATGTTTGTGCTCGGGTTTCAAAATACCATCCACACATAGTTCCTCATGCACAATGTCTAGTTCTAGGTTTCCCATTTCATGAATTGAACAGTTAAAATGATTGCGAATATTGTTAATAAGAAGTACCTTAGGAGGAATCTGAGATTGAGCTCCGTTCAGATCTAGGGCTGCTGCAATTGCGGGCACGATCTTAAAATCTGGTGCTTTCCACTCCCTTTGGACTAACATATCAGATCCTTTCTTCGCTGAAGTGCTGGATGATGCCATGGTAGCTCACAAAAAATTCCTTTCGCAAAAGTATTGAATCGCCGGGTTGCCCTTGAAATTTTCTTCTCTCAAAGTGCTAAAGATTCGCAGTGAAGAATGAGTTTGATTACTTGCTTTTTGTTTACAATTCTGTCATTAATGCTCATTTCAAATTAGGGTAGGAATTCTGACAGACTGTCACCCACTAAGAATTAATTTCTCGGAAAAGACTTCACAGCTCGGTGAACTCGAGAATTCATACTGCTCCGACCTCGCTTGGTAAAGATAGGTACCGACCTTGGTCGGTGAAGACTATACCGACCTTGCTCGGTGAAGACTATACCAACCTCCTTGTGATCTCACTGCATCTTGTATGCTGATTTAGACTTTTCTTTTAATTTCGGTTCTGGAACTGCTTGAGATTGATCTGTGAGAATACAGTTCCAGTGCTTCCTTGGAAATTTAGTTTGAGTCGGTAGAGCCATCCATTCCATTACTTGGACTGGATTTCTCGGTAGCTTTAGGAATCCATTTTTGTCTCACCTGTTTCCTGACCTTAGTTGCTTCATTCTTCTTTCCTTCTTCAATTTCACTAGCATTCATGCAGTTTCTGGCTATGTGACCGAGTTTAGTGCATTTGAAACATCTTATGGTAGTATCTCTTTTCCTTAGATGATGTTTTATGCAATTCATGCCAATGTGTCCATATTCTCCACAGTAATGACATCTACACCAGGTGTTGTAGTCCCATCCAAACATTGCTTTCACAATTTGTTCTGCTGGATTAAATGTCTTGGATCTGCACTCGGATGCCTTGTGACCTTGTTTGTTGCACTTGTGACAATTACCTCTGAATCTAGGTTTTTCCCTGCATTCATTTGCTTTGTGACCGGGTTGATTGTAGCTATAACATTTTCCATTGAATTCTACTTTTTCATTGTTCCAACATTTATTTGAAGTATGTCCTATTTTACCACAATGATTAAAAGTAGGTTTTTGATTTCTTTGAGTACCTTGCTTAGAGGATTCGCCTTCTTTTTTGTATCCAAGTCCTGCTTTTCCTTTTTGCCTATGAAGATTTCGTTCATACAGCTGATTCAAGTCTTCTTGACTTTTCAGCATTCCTTCATTGATTTGTTTTTCAGCATTTAGGTCATCCATCAATCTTAGATTGGTTTCCTTTTAAGATCTTAGTTCTTCTCTTGTGTTTTCTATTTCTGATCTTAGATTTAGAATTTCTTCATTTGTATGAGAGATCTGATCAATTAGATTTTCTAGCTAAAGGGTTTTGTTTTGGACTTCAATGTTTCTTCCATCTAATTTATCTTTCAACTTGTTTCTTTGTTCCAAGATCTAACAGAATCTTGTAGAGTGTAGTTCTTGTTCTCTTTTCAATTTTCTCACTTCTTCCTGCAGAGACCCATTCTTTTCTAGGAGTTCTTTGATAGCATTGTTTGCTTCATCTGAGTTATTTGAGGGAAGAAGATCTTCAATCTTTTCTTCAATGTAATTCTGATCATTCATCTGATTTGCAAGTTCCTTCCTTCTCTTTAGGGATTGGGAAAGATGTTCTTTTGCTTCTTTGAGTTTAGCTATGGCCATTTCCAGATCTAGCTTTTCATTTTCAATCACCTTGTTCAGTTTGAATACCTCCATTGTCCTGGATCTTTGCTCAAGCTAGTTAAGCTTTGTCTTGAGAACCAATGCTGCTCTGATACCAATTGTTGGAAATATTCAGGAATTAACCGAGTTACTGAGAGGGGAGGGGTGAATCAGTAACTCCAAATTTTCTTACAATTTCAACATGAAATTTACCTTTTAACCTTTGCATACAGAAAGCATGAAACTTAAAAGCATTCACAATAATGAAACATAGATTTGGTTACCCAGAAACCTTCCAAAAGAAAGTAAAACTAGGGTGGGGATGAAACCCACAAAGCTTTAATACTGCAGAATAAAGTTGGCCGGTTAAGGCTTACAATTTGATCACTTCTGATGATCTGCCCTGTTAGGAGCAATAAGGATTGCTAAATCCACCCTGTTAAAGGATTTACAAACATATAGTGAAGTATGCACTCAGTAAAGAGATTTTTACAAAGACTGTTAAGTCTACCCGGTTAAAGGATTTAGTACTGATTCACCTGTTAGAATGAAACAGTAGATCTCTGCTTTGCAACTGGATTGCTGATTGAGATTCTCTGATGTACTGATCACCTTCTATGATGAATTTGTCTTTGCTGTACCTTATACTTCTGAAGCCTTCTGCAATTCACTTATTTCTGCCTTTCTTTTTCTTTCACATATATTCTCCTTCATACATTTCATCTTTTTACAACATTGCTTATATACAGGTCTTAAACAATTAATTACAATTACAATTACATAGTCGGCTTGACAAATAAACATGAGTGCTGCTAAGTCGGCCCAAGTAGTTACTCGGTTCCTTCAAACTGACTCGGTGACTTTCTGATACTCGGCGTCCACTGCATTACTCGGCATCGTCATGCACTCGGTAGAAGTGAAGGCACGGTTCATACTGATCACTCGGTAGGTATTGAACTCGGTAAGTACTGGTGACTCGGTAGACAAGATGTTACTCGGTTAACATTGTCCTGATCGGTTTGTACTAACTTGCTCAGTTTCCACTGTCTGCTCGGTTTGCACTGTCTGCTCGGTTTGCATTGTCTGCTCGGTTTGCACTGTCTGCTCGGTTTGCACTGTCTGCTCGGTTTGCACTGTCTGCTCGGTTTATATCCAAAATGCAAATAAGTGTTGTCACTAGTGGCAATTCTGCTTAATGCCAACACACCGTTCACCTGATTGATAATGAGTTGTGAATCTCCATAGATGTGTAATTCAATGATTTTGCACTCTATTACAAATTTGAGTCTGTTCACTAGAGCTTCATAGTCTGCTATATTTTTTTTTACATGGAAAGATCATCTTTAATGTTTTTGAGATCTTATATCCTTGTGGTTTAATGAATAAGCATCTAGCTCCTGATCCTTGCAGCATGAAAGAGCCATCAAAATACATTTTCCATGGGTTCTCTATCAAGTGCATAATAGATTCATCTGAAAACTCCACATGTAATGGATTTTCATCTGTTAATGGTGTTTTTTCAATTTGATCAGCAATCACTTGTTCTTTAATAGTTTTTCAATCAACATATTCAATGTCAAACTCACTTAGAATTAGGACCCAATTTGCTAGTCTTCCTATCAGCATTGCTTTACTCAATAAATATTTGAGTGGATCAATGTTAGCCACTAGCTTCACCTTATGTGCCAACATGTAATGCCTAAACTTTTGGGATGATAATACCATTGCTAAGCATGCTTTCTCAATCATGGAATAGGTCAATTCATATGTGACCTAAGTTCTGCTAATATAGTATATAGCTCTCTCCTTTTTAGCCTCATCTTCTTGCACAAAAAATACTCTTAATGAAGTATCTGTCACTGATATGTATAGCAATAGAGGTTTTAAATAGATTGGTGCCATTAGGATTGGAGGATTCATCAAATATTTCTTGACTTGGGAATAATTTTCTTCACATTGCTCATCCCAAGTGAATGTAGTTCCTTTGTGCATCAACTTTGTGAAAGGTTGTGCCTTATCTACCAATTGAGATATAAATCTTATTATGGATTATAGCTTGCCTTGAAGCATCCTCATTTGACTAATGTTTCTAGGTGGTTGCATTTCAGGAATAGCCTTCACTTTTGTTTGATCCACCTCAATTCCTTTTGCTGAGACTATGAATCCTAATAACTTCCTAGATGATTCACAAAATGCACATTTCTTAGGATTAAGCCCTAATTGAAACTGTTCCATTCTATCGAATATTTTCCTTAGATCTTCTATATGTGTAGTCCTTATCTTTGATTTTTCCAATATATCATATACATAGTCTTCCATGTTCCTATGCATCATGTCATGGAATATTGTGGTCATTGCTCTTTGATAGGTTGCACCATTTTTTAGACCAAATGGCATAAAATTCCAATAGTATGTTCCCCATGTGCATTTGAATATAGTCTTTTCATCATCTTTAGGAGAAATTTTGATTTGATTATATCCATAAAATCTATCCACTAATGAGTACATCTCATAACCTGCCATCAAATCTACAATCATGTCTATGTTGGGAAGTGGAAAGTCATCCTTCAGACAAGCCTTGTTTAAATCTCTAAAATCTATGCAAAGTATTATGGATTTGTCCACCTTAGAAACAAGAACTATGTTTGAAATCCATTCTCCATAATCAATGGCTCTAATGAATCCAGATTTCAATAGTTTTTCTAGTTCTACCTTGACTAGCAATGCCACATGGGGGTTCATTTTCCTTAGTTTTTGCTTTATTGGTTTCATGTCAAGAGAAATACATAAGTGATGAATTATCAAATCTATATCCATTCTAGGCATATCTAAATAAGACAAAGAAAAATTGATCTTCTTTTCTTTGAAGAAACTAGTGAATTGGATATTTTCATCTTCTGTCAATGACTGAGTAATGTGAGCTAGTTGAGGAGCTTCTATTGTTCCCAAATTAATGAGTTATGTTGGTTCAATAAGAATAGAAGATCTTTCCTAAAAATGATCTGGGAGGATATCAAGAATCTCATCCTTTGGTGCCTCTATGAGGTTTTCACCATTAGATACATCTTTTTCTCTTTTTGAATCTGATATTGCCACTAAGTGGTTTTCACCATCAGATTTCTTGTTCTTTTTGTTTTTCATTTTGAGACTGAGAAACTTGATATCCTCTTTAGTAATGGTTTCACTCTTTACACTGGTGGAAGAAAGGAAAGGTTCACAAGCACTTAGATAATAGGCTAGGGAATAGTCATTGTCAAAAGATAACAGGCTTATGGATGTAGGGTCATTCTAGTCTATTAACTCAGGATGTAATAAGGACAAGGATTCAGTGGGTTCAAGAGATAGCACCACATTATTATCAATGTTATTAACTTGCAAGATGTTTTCCATTAAGTTTTCTTCTAAATAGATGTTAGTATTATTAGATTCATTAGTATTATTATTAGAGTTCATGTTAATGTTATGTAAATATAACTCTAGCGATCTAGCATTATAACTCTCCTTCTTTGATTAAGACTCTAGGAAAAAATTTATGTACATCACATCCACTTCTATATCCATAGTAGCATCATAATGGATATCCCATTGATATTCATGTGAGTCTACCCGACTATCATCGAAAACCTCTAAGAATTGGGCAATAGTCATTGGTACTTTATCTTCTTCATTAGCATTATTCTCAACTTCTTGCAATGGTTCTTGTGAAGTTATCATCTCTAGTTCCTAATGAAAGTGAGGTGTGTCAAAAATAGGAAGCCCTTGTTCTTGTTCTCCTTCAAGGTCTTTTGCTTTTCCCTCTTCTGGTTCTTGTTCAAGATCGGTACCACTTTATGATAAAGGATCTCCTTGTAAGAGAAACAACATTTCATAGGAGATAGGTTGTCCTTCCACTTCTTCTTCATCATCTAAGTCTCTTGATCTATGAAATATATGACCACTTTCTTCTATATGATGACATGTTTCTTCCTTGAAGCCCAATCCATTCTTGTCCTTCGAGTTTCTAAAATCCATATGTATAGGTTCCACAAGTCCTTGTTTACTTTGTCCCAATGGTCCTTTTCATTTGTAACCCATTTTTTTCATAATCTCATATCCCTTTCCATATTTGTTTGTAGCTATCTCAACATGTATGATATTTCCATCTTCTTCATTTTCTTTATAAAGCCATTGCAAGATGGCATTCTCTTCATTTTCTTCTTCAAGGGACACCTTTTCTTTGACCATTCCAGTTCCTTCATGTATTGTTAGAGCAATACCATTGGAAAGTGTAAATAGATTCAGAGGTCATCCTTGAGACCTAGGAGATATGGAGAGATCTGTTAGAGACATTACAGGATCTATCTTGTATTCACCCATACTCATTTATTGAATATTGACCTTTTTAGCAAATCTTTGCAAAACTATTTCTTTAGATGTCTCTGCCTTATTGGAACTTTCTTTATTGTGTGGAATCATGATCTCTATTTGTTTAATATTGTTACAAGGATATGTTGTGTCATCTAGAATAGTCACCTCCACTCCATTATGAGGAACTTTTATGCATTGGTGGTAAGTAGAAGGTGCAACGTTCATTGAGTGTATCAATGGCCTTCCAAGAAGAATGTTTTATACGAGTGGTAAATCAAGAACTTGACATATGACATCTCTTTCCACTAGTCCCACTCTGATAGGTAAAATAACTAATCCCTTGAAGGATATTTCTTCTTCATCATAGGATTTGATTTTTATCTTTCTTCTAGGATCAATTTCATGTTTGGAAAATATCAATTTTTTTACCAGTTTATATGTGCATATGTTTAATCCAATGCCTCCATTTATCAAGATGCACTTGACAAAGTGTTTATGAATAAGAACCTCTAGATGTAATAGTTGATTATGTGGTTGGTTCAATGATTTGTCATCTTCCTTAGAAAAAGATAGGTAATGTGGGGAATTTTGGTGACCAACCATAGTTTGGAATTTGTCCACACCTAGATCTTTTGGCACATTAGTATTAAGCAAGGCTTGATCAATAACTTCCCTATGACTAGGAGAGATTTTTAACATCTCTAGAATGGATATTTGAGTTGGCATACACTACAACTGGTCAAATTAAAATTTGGAGGTAATGTCAATTTCTTAGATGTTGTTGTAGCTAGTGTATTCGATGTTGAAGCCCCTTTGAGAGTGAGCTTAGCTTGATTTCTTGTTATAGAATTAGAAGACTCAGTTTGATTTTGGACTCCTTCTAGAGTGATCACATGGATGAAGAGTTTGCATGGTTCCACTATATGAATTACATTATCATTATCAATGTATGTAATAATTAATATTGTTACTCTTGGAAGATTCTCCTTTTTCATAGCTAGGCAACAGAGTTTGAAATGCTTTATGATCATTGTTTGTATGATGTCCATCCACCTTAACTTTTCCTTCTTCAATTAGATATTGGATAACATGTCTTAATTTCATACACTTGTTCATTTTGTGTCCTTTATTGTGATAAAAATCACAGTAATCATTACCATTCCATGAACTTGGTTTACTTCTGGTTCCCAAGGTTCAAAGTCAGGAATTTAATGATTTTATTGTCCAATAGTGACTTTAAGACCACTTCCAATGTATCTCCCAATGGTTTTAATGTTCTCTTAGGTCTTTTTGCACAAGACTCTATTTGAGTAGTAGGTTTACTAAAAGTCTTGTTAGCCATTGGTGTCACCATAGAATTCAAAGTGTTTCTCACTTTAAGACTTGTCCTGAGATTAAAAACTTCTGATTTTGGTTTGGTATTAGGAGTATCAACAACCCCATCATTAACCACATTCTTATTCTTGTTTCTATATTTGTACTTATCTTTGGTGGGATAGTACTTGTCTTTATTTTCTTTTTTGATAGTGATCTCCCCTTTCTTGATCAAGACCTCAATCTTCATGGCACTATCTATCATGTTATCAAAAATTGGTGGACCTTGTAGTTTTATTGGGAAATTCATGTGAAGAACCAAGTTATTAATAAAGATATCCATCTTTTTAGTTTTATGTATTTGTCTAGCATATCATGCAAATATTTTCCTCCATCTTTGTAGGAAAGTCAAGAATGATTCTCCCATTTTTTGTTGGGTATTGCATAAATCCAACATCGTCACAATGTGTTGAATCTTATAGGAGTATTGTTGAATATAATTTTCCACTAGTTCTTCAAATGATTTGATTCTTGTAGGTAATTTTGAGAGCTGGTCCACCACTTGTCCACCTAAGTTATGTGGAAATAATCTCATAAGGTACATTTTTTCATGCATGAATTCCATACTGGATGTGAAAAATTCCCTCACATGGTCTTTAGGGTCATAATTTCTAGTGTATTTATCATATTTCAGAATTGTGACATGTTGAGGAAATGGAATCATCTTTAGTCCCTTATCAAAAGGGAAAGGACAAATGTGTTCCAAAGGGTGTTGCTTTGTTGGTTTCTCCTTTTCTTTGTTGAGTTCTTGGATTTCATCTTGCATAGCAAGAAGTTGTCATGTTAGAATAGATATAGGACTAAGATCCTCTTTTGGTTAAAGTTGATTTATGTCATAGTACTTAGGTAGCTTCACTCCTTCAGATGCAAGTTAGGAAGTACTTTTCCTTATTTTCTTCCAAAGTTCTCTTAAGGATCTTGTTGAATCATTTTCTTCTTAAAGCCCTTGATATTATTGTTCTATAAGATCTTTATCATATAAATCATAATGTACTTCTTGGTGTTGGGTGTCTTCTTGATTATTTTGATCATCTTGGTTATCTTGTTCATCATGTCTTTCATTTCAACACAAGTCTTATCGGTTATTCATGTTTGTCACATCAGGTGTTGTTGTATGAGTAGTGCTAGGTGTTGTTCCAAATAGAGGATTAAGTCTTTAATTTTCTCCACTTTCAAATTTAATTAATGGTACCTCATTCAAAAATGGATTCTTTTCAAATTTGTAAGATTTGTGTCTTGTATTAACCATGAAAGCTTAGATTAAGGAATTTTAAGAGTGTCTTATATAAAGTGGGTCTGAAAGTTTACAAGTGTCCAATTGTGAGTCCAAGGATGCAAAAATGGTTTGAAAGTCTTAGGATCCAACATCAAACAGTGTTAGAGTGCCCTAATAGTGAGTTGGGAACTAAATGCAAGTGGATTCCTAATTAGTTTTGAAAGATCCAACGTTAAAGGGTGTTAGAGTGCCCTAATAGTGACCTGGTAACTTGATTCTAGTTGGTGTGATAAAGAGACTCCAGGGTTTGAAAAATGTAGGATAGACCAAGTAGGATGAAAAAATGTTCTCAAAAATAACTCTCTTAGGCTTGCAGGTAGATTTGTTTTGACAGTAAAATCTAAGTAAAGGCCAAAATGGGTATCTAAAAATGTAAAAATCTAGGTTCTAACAAGTATAAAACTTCCATATGTCTCAGATGCGACACATGGGATGTGACTGATAGTCTTGTGGCTCCATATGCAACCTTGGAATATGGGATGCGACACTTAACTTAGCTTTGGTCCCAGATGAGACCCATAAAATCTAGGGTATATAGGATGCGATCCAGGATTGACCAAATGTGACTTGGAATTCAAGGTGTGACACGGGATATCAGATGCAAAACTATGATGGATAGTCTGATGCCAGTTTTAGTCAATTCTGTGAATTTTTTATTTGATTCTAGGGGCTTGTAGGTGTTTGAAAGTGCTTGGTGTTTGTTCATTTGAGGGTTTTATATGAGATTTATAGTTAAAACACATCAACCAATCATATTTAGAAAACACACCTAACCTTCCTTATGCTAGGTAGAGATTGGAAACATTTGTTCACTAGCTTAGGAACACACTCAATGACTCCCCAGAATATGGAAGCTGAACAACACATAATGGATGTTGGAGCCCATATTATCCAAGTTCAAGCATCAAGGATGGCTCAATATGGGGAATCTCTTGTCGAAATTACTATTTTCCTTGTACAAGTCTTACCAATCTTTTGGGGCTGAACCAGGTAGCATCTAACTTAAGGATTTTAATAAAGGCATCTATTCATAACCATCTCCCATAGTCCTGAAAGAAGGATTGAGGCCTATAGCCCTATGAGTACTCAAAATTATATAGTCTTGCAAGCTAGATTCAAGCAGCTCTACTCTACACAAGATTCAAGCATGTCATTGGAAAAGATTATCAATATTTGAATGCCAAAATGAATTATGTCTTCTGAGGCTTTCACCTCAAGGAAGCATCACATTTTATAGTGGGGTGGAAGAGTCAGCTTAAGACTTGTCCCCACTTGGGTTGTTCCCATGTTCTTTTTTCCTCAACTGGCAGGCCTTCTAAAGGTATATAATAAAGAAAATAGATCAATGATTGTGAGTTCTATATTTTTTATTCTCCACGAAGGAGAAGAGCATAATCTCATATCTCAAATCCCCTCTCAAGACGCATCATGCAAGCTTTAAGTTCAATTACCCCAATTTGACCTCAAATTACAAATTAACTTTTGAGTTTCTGATTTTCCTTAAGGGAAAATAGCATAATCCTCTGGTTAATTTGAAAATTGACCTCAAATTGTATTAAATTAATAGAAATGAAAGGATGAAGTTTGATTGGTTTCTCTAAGGTAACCTACAAACAACCATTAGTAGTTTCATGTGATAAAGTATATGTCAATTCATCCTGCAAACCATTGTTAGGCTATTAACATTCACAGAAAAACATCAAATGAATCCATTAGCCGTTAGAAAAATCAAATTCAATCAAATAACCCCAGATATGATCCTAAATTTGATTGAATGTGATCCATTTTCTAAAATGTGATTAAGGATCTAAGATGCAATCCTGAAATAACTAAAGGCAATACCTGACTAGATGCGATCTAGGAAATCCTAGATGTGATCCAAAAGATGATGGTTGCGAGCCTTCTTCCTAGATGTGATCCTCTATTGGTAGAAACATGACAAAAATTAGTTTAAAATGGCATAAATCAAGGGCTTGGCCCCATGGTGGGTGCCACAAATGTGTGTTTAAATTGTGGACCTATAAAGTTGTAACACAACACTTCAATAATTCATTATATCATTTTTTAGTATGAACAAATCAATCAAAGAAACAAAAATAACTGAAATCAAATTATTTCTCTCTAACTAACACAAGTATGAAAAGGATTTAAGATTTCTCTCAGATTAAGATCCTAAACAATGGCAATGCATTTAGAATGAGAGATTCAAGGAAATATTCAATTAAAGTATCAAATTCATTCAAATTAACCATTAATTCATTATCCTTTAAACAAATTAAGGTGTGAGTATGATCTAATTAGTTATGAGATCAAATGAGCATATGAAAGCATGAATTCAAATTAATTTATTAGAAAATTCAAAAGATTAGGAGCCATTCGAGATTTGAAAATTTCTCTTTTATAGAACTTTGAAATTTTGAACGGTCAAGATGCATCCATAAGGAGTGGATGAGATTCTTCCTTTCTTAATCCATGTGAGTGATCCATGTGATTAACTCTCATTGGTTGGAATTTTCATTTTTGTCCCCTTTAAGGTGACATGTCATTTTAGGAGTGTTTTATTCATTTATTTTAATTAATTACTCTAGCCATGCATTTAATGGGTTTGAATTAATTAATTAGGCTAAGAGAAATCAAAGTGATTTTGCCTGATTATTCGATGATAAATGCTTGAATTATGAGGTTTATTGATTTGATTGAATTTTAATGAATTATGTTAATAATCAAGAATCAAATTAACACAAATAGGAGTTTTATCCCAAATTATGGAAGATAGGGCCTCTGGTTCTATTATCCCAATTTTAGGTGATTACAAGCATGATCTGGTGATGTGTCTTCATGATTGGAGGTGATGATTAAGCATCACATTGTTCCATGCTAGCATGTGCAGAAGATTCTAGAGGAAGCATGTGTTTGTTCAAAACATGTTTGACCCCTTGACAAAAATTCTATGTAAATAATTGTAGTAGCCGATGAGATCTTGGAAATCCATTTTATACATTGAATTTTGTTTGGAGGCATGTTAGATCTTAGTGGGATATCTAGAATTCAAATCTATTTAAAATTTAGGGCTTGATTAAGGTGGTGGACTTAAAATTTTAATATATAATGGATGAAGTTGAAAGTTTTTATGTGTTGATCATGTGTTGGGAAAGTGGTGTTGTAAAGTGAAAATTGCGATCAAGCCATGGTAGAGTTAAGTGTGTTGATAAGAGATTGTGTGCTTCAGTGTATTTCATCAAGAAAATGTAGTGCTATTCTAAAAATCATTCTTTTTGTTGTTCCCTAATAGTTACAATAGGTTAAATCCCTTAATGAGGTAAATATTAACAAATCTTTGTTGTAAATCCTTTAGAAAGGTGAAACTTTAACAAGTGCTCAACATCCTCTAACAAGGATACTCTTAACACAATAAAAGTCCTAACAAGCATAAGGAAAATCCCTTAACTAGGTAGAATCTAAAGTTGGCAAAATGGTCAGTGCTCCCCTTGGGATTCATGACATGGTTTAACAGCCTCATGTGTCTTCTATAAGTCTAGTGGTTGTATTGGGCATTAACATATAGATCTTTTGGTGCAATGACAACGACTACTTGTAAAAAGTGGTATTAGAGCTTGGTCACAAGTTCAAATCCCCTTGGATAACACTAAGGGGGAGGTTGTTGGCAAAATGGTCAGTGCTCCCCTCGGGATTTGTGACATGGTTTAACAGCCTCCTGTGTCTTCTATAAGTCTAGTGGTTGTATCATGCATTAACAGGTTGATACTTTGGTGCAATGACAACCACTACTTGTAACACCTAATAGTTCTATTATAAACTCCTAACAAGGTTAAGCTCGGTGCACTTCAAAAAAGTGTATCATTTAATGGGTACTAATTCCCATAATGGTTTTGTCCCAATTTTGATTTCCATGGGATAAATCTACGTGTCAAATTTATGGATGGATTTGCATGTTTTTTACTTCATTTTTTGTCATTAAGGTTAATCTTGAGAATGTTGGTTTAAGTTTAAGAGGTTAAAAGGTTGGATTATTTGGAAAATTAATGATTCACCCCCCACCCTCTCAGTAATCTAATCTTAGGACTAAAAATTGGTATTAGATATTTGGTGCTCTATTTTGGTGAATGTTAATAGTTTGAGGTGCAGATATAAAGATGATGAGAAAGGAAGGTCTAAATTTAGAAGAGAGAACTACTCATGTTGGTGCAGTTGGATTAAGTTCCATTCTTAAGGTACACATGATCAGTATTGGGATCATTTCATTAATAGGTATATTGGCCCTTTAGGAACCCTAACTATAGATTGATTGAACATCAAGAAAGAACATACTAGTACTATGGAAGCATTTTCTAGTACTATTTTAGATTCAAATTTTATTGATATCAAAGACTTGGATACTACTAATGAGATGTGGGAGAAGTTGAAGACCTTCTATGGTGGAGATCCATATGTGTAGATGGAAAAGGCTAAAATTTTGAAAGTATGATGACATGATGATGCAAGAAAATGAGAACATTGAAAAATACAGTCAGAGAATCAAAGTTGTTGCTTCTATTTGCTTGGTTCTCAAGGTAATCTTCTTGAGGAGGATGTGGTAAGGAAAGTATTGAGAACTTTATTGCCTTAGTATGTTATTAGGGTTTTAGATATACAAGAGCTCATATCTCTAGGAACTTTTACTGTTACTCTTGACGTATTAATAAGGAAATTAAATGCATTTGATTTAAGAAATTATGGTAATAGTATGCCAAAACTTGAAGCTTCTTTCAAGTCATCCTTGACTCTATCACCATCTAGGAAAGGAAATGAGACATCTAATAGTTCTTCAATATGTTACTCTAATGATTGTGAATATATCTTGTTTGAAGAAACAAAACATGAGGAATTGGAATCTTTACTTGATAAAAGGATTCCTAGAGGGAAAGGTAAATATAAGGGTAACTTTCCTTTTAAGTTCTTTGCATGCAATAAGAATGGACATATTTCCTCTATAATCCTTGACAATGATAGGAAGGATAAGCCAAGAAGATTCAATGATAAGAACAAGAAATTATTCTACCTAGCTAAGGAAGGTGTTACCGATAATAAATTTGATGAAAAAGATGAAGAAGAAATAGTATTTGTCACAGTAAAGGAAGAACCCTCTAAAGAAGGTGAGAAAACTTTAGTTTCTAACATGAATCCTAGTGGTGACTATATTACTGATAGTGGGTGCACTCACCATATGAATGATGATAGAAGAAAATTCATCAAGATGGAAGAATGTGATGGTGGCTCAGTAAAATTTGGGAATGATTCTCCCTATTTTGTAAAAGGTAAAGGTTCTATTTCTTTGAATGATAAAATGAACTATGATGGTTTTTACTAGGTTGACTGTCTCAAATACAACTTTTTAAGTGTTTCTTAGTTGAATAAAAAAGGATATATATTGGATTTTAATAGAGGCATATGGAGGATTATTGGGAAATCAAGATAATTGATTTGTAATGGGGAACAAACTAAAGGTAACTTGTTCCATCCAAATTCTACTATTAAGAGTTGTCTGATTGCTAAGTTAGAAGATTGTTAGTTATGGAATAAGAGGTTTTGTCATGTAAATTTTGATATCTTTATCAAAGTAACTAAGATGAAGATAGTGAGAGGTTTTCCTAATCTAGTGAAACCGAACAATTTAATGTGTAAAGAATTTCAACTTGGGAAGTTAAATAATTATAGTTTCATCAGGAAAAATTATCCTTCTCAAAGTATTTTAAATCTAGTTTATACTGATCTGTGTGGTCCAATGAGAACTCAGAGTTACTATGGTGATAGATATTTCATATTTCTTGTTGATAATTATTGATGAATGATGTGGGTAATATTTTGAAGAGATAAATTTGATGCTTTTCACATTTTTAAGATTTACAAATCTAGAGTGGAGAAGGAGACTGGTAATACCCTAAAATGCCTTATCTTTGATAAAGGAGGTAAGTGTTACAACTATTGGTTGTCGTTGCACCAAAAGATTGACCTTTTAATGGCCAATACAACCACTAGACTTATAGAAGACACATGATGCAGTTAAGCCATGTCACGAATCCTAAGGGGATTGCTGACAATTTTTCCAACAATCTACCCCTCAGCGTTACCCGAGGGGATTCAAACCTATGAACAACATCTGATACCACTTGTTACAAGTAGTGGTTATCATTGCACCAAAAGATCAATCTTTTAATGCCCAATACAACCACTATACTTATAGAAGACACATGAGGCGGTTAAGCCATGTCACAAATCCTAAGGGGAGCACTAACCATTTTTCCAATAGTAAGTTAAATTCAAATGAATTTACTACATATTATGAAGAATAGGAAATTCAAAGGCACGTGTTAGCCCCTATAGCACCTCAACAAAATGGTATTGTTGAAAGAATAAATATTTCTATCATTGATTGTGTTTGGACATTAATGATTCAGAAGGGTGTTGCATAGATATTTTGGAGAGAAGCAGTGGGAACTATGGTTTACACATTGAACAAAGTTTAGTTGAAGAAAGGTACAAACAAAAATCCCTATGAATTGTGGCATGGTTGATCACCATGTGTAAGTTATTTCAAATTATTTTGGAGAAGATACTACATAAAGAGAGATGAAAGTACAAGTAATTTTGGCCCAATAAGTTATGAGGTGATATTATTAGGATATTCCACAAAGAGAAAATCCTAAAAGTTCTTGAACAAGATCGAAAACAAGTTAGTGGAAAGTGCTAGTGTAAGATTAGATGAATTTTCTAAGAAAAATGATAAATCCTATATCAAATAAATTCAATATTATCATGGGTTTGTATATGTACAACCAGTGGTAGGTAAAGTTGAATCATTACCTTGATGAAATTATTAGTGATAGAAATGTCGGTGTGTTGACAAGAAAGAAGAAGAGAGAAGGTAAGGAACAAGGAAAGATTGGTGTGCAAATAATGTGCAAGAGGAAGGCATGTACAATGGTAAAAAAATTGTACCTGTGGCCAGACTTGAAGATCTAAATATATTGCTTGAATTTTATACTTATAAAGGATTCACAGTATATCAAATGGATGTTAATTCAACTTTCATTAATGGTGTTTTGGAAGAAGAGGTATAAATTGAACAACCTAAAGGATTTTATAATTTAGAATGTAAGAACATTGTGTGTAAATTATAGAAAGCTTTGTATGGGTTGAAAAAAGAACCTAAGGCATGGTATGAGTGATTGCACTCAAATATGTTTCAAATTGGTTTCCTCAAGACAAGTGCTATCAATAATGTGTATTTGAAGACACAGAAAGATGACAAGTTTTTTTATCACAAAGATATATATAGATGATATCATTTTTTGTGGCAATGAAGAGATAAGTAGATCATTTGCAGATGAGATGAGGAAATAATTTGAGATTTCTATGATCAGTGAGATTAAATTCTTCATTATATTACAGGTTCAACAAATGAAAGATGGTATTTACATAAGCCATTCCAAATATGTAAGGGAAATACTAAAGACATTTGTGCTAGAAGACTAAAATCTAGTTGGTATGCTGATGGTAACTAGTTGCAAACTATTGAAGGAAGATGATTATAAAGAGGTGGATGAGACACTTTAAATTTCCATGATCAATAAACTATAGTATGTGGTGCACAAAAATTTGGACATAGAACAAGAAGCTGGATTAGTGGTGAGATTTTCTTCTAATTGTAAGGAATGTCATTTGGTTGTGGTGAAGAGAATCTTTAGATATCTTAAGGGGACTGAAGACTATGGTCTCTAGTATGTACATAAAGGTGATTTCTCTCTAAATGTGTTTACTGATGTTGATTGGGCAGGTAATGTTAGAAAGTAAAGTGCACCAAGATAACTGAGAAGGGGGGGGGGGGGGTGAGGTACAGAATCAGCTATCAGATAATTATAACCTTTATCAACTTCAACAACATTTAACCATGTAAGCAATGTAATTACCAGCCATAGAAAGATATTCATACACAATAACACAATAACACAAGATATGTTGACTAGGGAACCTCTTGATCAAAGAGTAAACCTTGGTGGGAATGATGCCCACAAAAGATGCACTAATATGAATATTCCTTGTGAAAGGATGGACTTTGTTAGGAGACTTATGAAATACATTCAGTACATATGAATCCCTGTTAGGAGATTTTGAATCCCTGTTAAAATATTCTAACCCTATTAGGAGTTATGGAAGACAAAAGGACCTACTGCCCAAACAACATCAGGGTAAGATCACTGAACACACTATCCAAATGATCTTAATATTATTCAACAGAATAATATGAAATATTTTACCTTCTTACTGTGCCAAACCACACTCACTGCTACACTAGATCTCAATTCTAGATCTCTGTACTTCGCATGTCTTCCTTCACAATTTCACTTTCACAGCTTCATTAGCTCTTCTCTTCACTTCATGCTTACATTTGCATTCAACCATACCATGCTCACACTTCTTTCACATTGATACTTCTTCTATAATAAAGAAAAAAATTCCTTCCTTTATACCACACTCAAATAATTACAAATGAGTCGACACACAAATACAAAATAAAAGTTTCCACACGCTACATCAAAATTACACAAAATTGTCAGCTTCTAGATGTAATCACTCTTCACTCATGTGACCTCAAAGTTTGTGCTTTGAACCACATCAGTATCAATGTGTCTCAACCTTCCCTTTAACTATGCAAAACTAGATTCCATCCTGATTAGGAGATATCATCCGATTTCCACAAACCGCTACTTAGGAACACTGCCTGAATACTACTTCCACCAAAATGCTCATAACTTCTATGAATAAATTAATTTCTATATGTGCTCTTAACCATAGACAAATAACATATCAAAGAATATAACCTCAACATCAGATAACTCTATCTATAATATCCCATGTGCGCTAATCAAAACACTATTTGTTTCTCTGCTAGTCTCCAGAAGATCACTGTGTTGACATCAATGACAATCATAGTCATGAATGCAACAACAACTACTACAGAATGACTACCGACATCCATCATTCATTCCTAACAATCTCCCCCATTGGCATTAATGGAAACATAGATGAAAAACATCCAATGTTCCAAAAATCCAATACTGTTGCTCCGAAAAACATTTCAAATCTTTCTTCGTTATCCTATTCAGTTCTCTCCAATAGATGGTACAAGTGGTTTTTCATGTACACTTCTCCCCCATTGACATCAATGATAGAAATTTCATCACTATGTCAAAAAAAACTTAATGTCAATAGACACTATTCAAAAAATACATTCACAAGAGTCCTCATGACTCATCTCACATACTCCCCCATACAGGAAGTACCAACATCCAATCCAGAAAGATAGGGCTCATATACCACTGGACGGATGCAACCAACTACATCATTACTCAAAAGTAGGCTGGGGCATAACCCCAATCATACCTCTTAGATACTCAAATGTATCCTTAGGCAAAGGCTTTGTAAATATGTCTTCTATCTATTCCTTTGTGCTTATGTACTCTAGTATGACTTCTTTTTCAGAAACTTTCTCTGTTACAACATGATACTTGATCTCTATATGCTTAGTCGTAGAATGTAAAACAAGATTCTTAGACATACTAACTATATTGGTATTTTCACAATGTATGACAATAGGCTCAACAAACCTAATTCCAATATCCTTTAGCATCTTCTTCATCCAAATTATTTGGTTACAATTGTTTGCTACTACTACATACTCTACTTCTGCTGTGCTCTGTGAAATACAATTATGCTTCTTGCTTAGCCAAGAAACTAATCTTCCTCCAAGAAAAAGGGCTCCACCACTGGTGCTTTTCTTGTCATCAACACTACCTCCCCAATCAACATCTGTATATGCGCATAGGGTAAAATCATCAAATTTTTCATACCACAATCCATAGTCCTTTGTACCTCTTAAATATCTTAGTATCCTCTTTACTGTTGCATAATGTGACTCTCTAGGTTCAGTTTGAAATCTTACTATCATTCCAACTAAATGTTGTATATCTGGTCTAGTATGTGTTAAGTACTGCAATCCTCCAATCATGGATCTATATTTCTTCTGCTCAACTGTCGATGTTTCATCTTTGCTAGATAGTTTATGTCCTGTAACCATAGGTGTTCCAACTATTTTACCGTTCTCCATTCCAAATCTTTTCAACAAATCATTCAAGTACTTTGTCTGACATACAAAGATACCATCACTATTCTATGTTATCTATAATCCCAAAAAGTATTTCATCTCACCAATCATACTCATTTCAAATTCAATCTTCATTTCATCAGCAAATTTGTCACTAGCTTCATCTTCTCCTCTAAAGATAATGTCATCAACAAAAATAACTATAATCAGTAAACCATTTTCAATTTCTTTTGTATACAGATTGCTATCAATTGTTCCTTTAGTAAATCTCAATTTCAACAAATACTTATCCAATCTAGCGTACCAAGTTCTAGGTGCTTGATTTAATCCATATAATGCTTTCTTCAGTTTACATACCATATCTCCTTCTTGAGTCAAAGGAAAACCTTCAGGCTACTCAAGGTAGACTTCTTCTGCCAATTCTCCATTCATAAATGATGACTTCACATCCATCTGATAAACTTTGAATTTCTTAAAAGATGCATAGGCCAAGAACATTCTTGTTGCTTCAATTCTTGCCATAGGTGCAAAATTTTCTTCATAGTCAATTCCTTCTCGCTATGAATATCCTTTACAAACTAATCTTGCTATGTTTCTTACTACTTCTCCTTGTTCATTCATCTTGTTTCTAAATACCCATTTAGTTTTAGTCACATTATTGTCTTTAGGTCTAGGGACCAATTCCCATGTTTTGTACTTTTCAATTTGATCTAGTTCTTCTTTCATAGCATTAATCCAATGTTAATCTTCACAAGCTTCACTAGTAGATTTAGGTTCAATTTGAGAAATCAAACATAAATGTACCTTATTCTGAGTCAAAACTCCTCTGTCCAAACTTCCAATAACTTGTTCAATAGGATGATGTCTTGATATATACCTATTCGGTGTCATAGTTACAGATCTTGCTTCAACTATAGATTATTCTCTAGATTCCTCTCTGGTTTCTTCTGCAGGACTCTCATTCAATAATTCACTATTAGACTCATAGAATAATTTAGTAGTTTCAATGTTAGGTTGAGGATGAGCTTCTTCATCAGATTCATCATCAATCATTCTTTCTTGAATTTCAAACTTCTCCTCAAATTTAAGATTTGTGATTTCAACAATAGTTTTAGTTCTCTTATTGTAACATATATATTCTTTTCTCTTCAAAGAATATCCAAGAAAAATACCTTCATCACTTCTAGGATAAAACTTTCCAATATCATCATCTCTCTTGATATAACATTTGCTTCCAAAAATTCTAAAATACTTAACTAAGGGTGCATGTCCAAACCATAATTCATAAGGTGTCTTGTCTGTGTCTGCTCTAATTTGTACTTTGTTCATTGTATATACTATTGTATTCACTACTTCTCTCCAAAATGTCTTCACCAAATCATTCTCAAATAACATAGCTCTTGTCGCTTCAGTCAGTGACCTATTTCTTCTTTCTGCAATACCATTTTGTTCAGGTGTTCTAGGGGCTGAAAACTATCTCTTAATACCATTCACTTCACAAAAAGTGTTAAACTCTCTAGAAGTAAATTATCCACCTCTATTAGATCTCAAAAATTTAATCTTCATTTTAGATTCATTCTCAACTTTATTCTTAATGACCTTAAACTTATCAAATGCTTCAGATTTTTCTTTTAGAAATGCAATCCACATCATTCTTGTAAAATCATCAACAAGAATCATAAAATACCTTTCTCCATAGAATCTTCTAGTCCTGGTAGGACCGCTTAAGTTTGTGTGAATAATCTCCAACTTCTCTACCGATGTGAACTTCTTACTAGGAAATGAACTTCTCTTTTGCTTAGCCATCACACATTCTTTGCAAATCATGTTAGTAGGCTTCATAGTTTTAGGCAAATCCCTTACTGCAAGTGTAGTACTTACTTTCACAATGTTATCAAAATTTATATGAAAAAACCCTCTATGCCACAACCAACTGTCATCAATTTTAGTAATCAAGCATGTCATCTCAGTAGGATTCAACTAAAATACATTACCTCTGGTTCTAGATCCAGTTCCAATTAGATTTCCATCTTTATCCTTTATCACACAAGTTTTCTCAATAAACCAAACTTGATATCCCTTATCCACTAACTATCCAACACTCAAAATATTATGTTTCAATCCATCAACAAAGTAAACATCGTCAGTGTTAGTCTTTCCATCAAGAGTAATAGATCCTATACCTTTAATCAAACAAGGTGCATTGTTACCAACTCTAACAATTGCTCCAGCATAGTTTTTAAACTTTATGAACTTCTTCATGTCACCAGTCATATGATGTGAACAACCACTATCTATAATCCAATCAGCTTTCTTTTCAACTTGGGAAACTAATGCTTTTTCTTCCTTAACATCAGATTCAGAATTCTCTTCTTTAATTGCTACAAATCCTATTTCATCACTAATCTCAGTATCACTTTCACTCAAAGTTCTTTCTATACTAGCTTCAAGATCTTCATCATTAGCATAATAACATTCCTTAGATCTTCTAGACTTAAAATTATTTCTGTACTTCTTAACTCTCTTAGGACACTTAGATGCAAAATGACCATATTCTTGACAAGTCCAACATTTTAAAAAAATTTTACTGTCTGGTTCTCTTTTCAAAAGCAAGGCAATACCTTCTTCAATCTTCTTATCTTCTTCATTTCTAGATTTTTTGCTGCTGGCATAATCTCCACTCACACTGGTACTTCTTGACAAAGTAGGATGAATATTAAGAGCACTGAATGCTATCTCCATTCTAGGTAAGTCTCCTGATACCCTCAGGTTCATTTTTGCTACTTCCAATCTTCCAAGAAGAGTCTCTCTTGTAAATTTTTTAGTACAAGGTATAACTTGTTCAATCATTTGTGTTGTCTTCTTAAATACAAGAGTCAATGTCCTCAAAATTTTCCATGTCACTTCATTCTCTATCTTTGTTCCTCCACAAGCTTTTATTCCTGCAACAATTTTTGACATTCTACCAATATAGCTTCTAATAGATTCATCTTCCATCATTCTTATATCTTCAAATGCACATATCCAATTATGTAATCTAGCTCTCTTATCATGTTCATCACCTTCAAAAGTAGAGTGTAAAGCTGTCCAAATTTCATGGGTTTTTGTTAAACATTTTACTTCAGTGTATTCATTCTCTGGAAGTGCTGTCAAAAGTGCTTCTCTTGCAAGTATGTTACACATGAATAGATCTAGCTCATCTTTAGATCATGTCTCAAGATTATCTTCTCCAATGATAGTCTTCTCATTCTTTGTAATCAACCAATAACCTAGTCCTAAACATAGTAGATGTGTCTTCATCTTCTCTTTCCAGCTGTCAAAATTTACTCCATCAAACTTAGGGCTTTCTTTCCTAAAATTCTCCATCGATCTCCTTAAGTTGTTAAACTTTTCTTTCAAGGACCTGCTGCTTTGATGCCAATTGTTAGAAAGTAAAGTCCACCAAGATAACTGAGAGGGGGGGGGGGGGGCTGAATCAGTTATTAGATAATTATAACCTTTATCAACTTCAACAACATTTAACCATGTAAGCAATGCAATTACCAGCCATAGAAAGATATTCATACACAATAACACAATAACACAAGATATGTTGACTAGGGAACCTCTTGATCAAAGAGTAAACCCCAGTGAGAATGATACCCACAAAAGATGCAATAATATGAATATTCCTTGTGAAAGGATGGACTCTATTAGGAGTCTTATGAAATACATTCAGTACATATGAATCCCTATTAGGAGATTTTGAATCCCTGTTAAAAGATTCTAACCCTGTTAGGAGTTATGGAAGATAGAAGGACCTACTGCCCAAACAGCTTCAGGGTAAGATCACTGAACACACTGTCCAAATGACCTTAATATTATTTAGAAAAATAATATGAAATATGTTACCTTCTTACCATGCCAAATCACACTCACTACTACACCAGATCTCAATTCCAGATCTTTGTACTTTGCATGTCTTCCTTCACAATTTCGCTTTCATAACTTCATTAGCTCTTTTCTTCACTTCATGCTTACATTCACATTCAACCATACCATGCTCACACTTCTTTCACATTGCTACTTCTTCTACAATAAATAAAAATATTCCTTCCTTTATACCACACTCAAATAATTACAAATGAGTCGGCACTCAAATACAAAATAAAAGTTTTTTTACGCTACATCAAAATTACACAAAACTGTCAACTTCCAGATGTAATAACTCTTCACTCATGTGACCTTGAAGTTTTCACTATGAACCACATCACTATAAATGTGTCTCAACCTTCCCTTTAACTGCGTGAAACCAGATTCCATCCCAATTAGGAGATATCATCTGATTTCCATAGACCGCTACTCAGGAACACTGCCTGAATACTGCTTCCACCAAAATACTCATAACTTCTATGAATAAATGAATTTATATCTATGATCTTAACCATAGAAAAATAACATATCAAATAATATAACCTCACTATCAGATAGCTCTATCTACAATATCCCACGTGTGCTAATCAAAACATTGTCTATTTCTCTGCTAGTCTCCAGAAGATCACTGTGTTGACATCAATGACAATCATAGTCATGAATGCAACAACAACTACTATAGAATGAATACCAACATCTAGCATTCATTCCTAACAAAGGGGACCGAAGACTATGGTCTCTAGTATATACATAAAGGTGATTTCTCTCTAAATGTGTTTACTGATGTTGATTGGGTAGGTAATGTTAATGATCAAAAAAGTTAAAGTGGAGGTGCATTATTTCTTTTAGATAGGCTTGTATCTTGAACAAGGAAGAAGTAGAATTATATACCTCTATAAATAACTGAGGTTGAGTAAGTTCATACTATAATTAATTATAAAAAGGTAGTATAGAGGAAGAATATTCTATAAGAAATTCATGAGAAGGTAATTGTACTGATGGTTATCTATTGTGACAATACAAGTTCAATTAAAATCTCTAAGAACTTGTTGATGCACTCTAAGACTAAGCATATAGCTATCAAATATCATTTTCTTATAGAAAAAGTATGGATAAAGGAAGTGAGGGTGGAGTATGTGCCAACTAAGGAGTAGGTTGCAGATATTTTCACTAAAATATTGTCTAAGGATACATTTGAGTATCTAAGAGATAGGTTGGGGGTCATTCTCCTATCTGATTTGAATTAGAAGAAGATGTAGTTACATCAATCCAAGTATATAAATTGAATATCTTTATGTTTGGATGGATTTTGTAGGGATAATCCTTAGGTAGATTAGTCTATGTAGTAATGTGCTTTGGTTTTTTAGGTACAACAGAGTAAATATAAGGTATGTTTGGATCCTTTGACATTTTTGTCAAAATGGGAGAATATGTGTATGGTAAAGATGGAAATTGTACAATGAAATAACATGAGAGAATATTCAGAGTTAGAGAAGGGAAGTACAGATGAGAGAAGTTTAGTGAAAGTGGGATTAGTTTTAGAATAGGAGAAAGGTAGAAGTGGAAACATATTTTTGTTCCTAGTGTTGTTGATTTTAAGAAATTTTGTGCATAAAGTATCATGTTGGAAAGAGGAAACTAAGAGTGTTTCCAGAAATGCCAAAGGGGGATATTATTGTCATATTTGATATAGTATGGTAAGTGAGCTTTAGAGATGTCATGATGTAGATTTAATTACAAGATGATCACATATTATGTTGTCATTGATGTCAACTATTGACCTTGTGTTCATAGTGTGTCTCCAAGAATAGTTGTGATGAATGAAGGGTTGCTATGAATTTTAGTGGTTTCATATCTTTATGGGAGACTTAAGTGTGTCTCTAGATGTGTAATGCATGAATTCTACTACTAAAGTGATGTTATGTGAAAGTTGTGATCGATTGAAGTGTAGCAGTGTAACTGCTAGAATAGTTAATGATATGTGATAGATTATTTGAATGTCTTGCCAAATATTAATTTTTTCTTGTGGCACATTGATAGGATATAATGGTCAACCATTTTTAGATGCCATAGTTGTGAATATAACTAATTTGAGTGACTATTGTGCAGGATAGGTCATTAATGAGAACATGTAGAGTTGTTAACAAGTTAAAGTGTTTGTGTTCTTGAGTGACAATTGACAAATATTTGATTGGTGATTGGTGTTGAATTTTGGTGGAATCAATTGATTTATTCATGATCCGATGATGTGTCTTCATTATTGGAGGTGATGATCTGGAACACATTGTTTGATTCTAGCATGTGCAAAAGATTGAAGAGGAAGTGCGTGTTTGGTCAAAATGTGTTTGAACCCTTGACACAAAATTATATGTAAATCATTGTAGTGGCTAATGTGGTCTTCAAAATGTGTTCTATACATTGAATTTTGTTTTGCGGTGTGTTGGATCTAAGTGGGATATTTTAAATTCAAATTTATTTAAAATTTAGGTCTTGATTAAGGCGGCGGACTTAAACGTTCAATATATAATGGATGAAGTTGGAATATTTCATGTTTTGATCATTTTTTGGGTAAGTGTGGCTGGAAAGTGTGAGTTGTGATCAAGAAAGGGTAGAGTTAAGTTTATTGAGAAGAGATTGTGTTCTTTAGTGGATTTGATCAAGTAGAGGTAGTGTTATTCTACAAATAATTCTTTTTGTTGTTCCCTAACCGGTGTAACAAGTTAAATCCATTAACCAGGTAGATCTTAACAAATCTTTGTCATAAATTCTCTATCAAGGTGACACTTTTTGAAGTGTTAAAAGTCCTCTAACAAGGAAACTCTTAACAAGTTAAAGGTCCTAACAAGCCTAAGAAAAATCCATGAACAAAGTAGCACCTAACTATGCTATAGTAAACTCTTAACAGGGTTAAGCTTCTCATAGGGCATACTCCAAAACATTTCATCATTTAGTGGGTACTAATTCCCACCTTGGTTTTCTCCCAATTTGGGTTTCCATGATATAAATCTATGTGTTAACTTTGTGGATTGATTTGCATCTTTCTAATTTCATTTGTTGTAATTAAGGTTAATCTTGTGAATGTTGGTTTAAGTTTAAGTGGTTAAAAATTTTGATTATTTGGTAGATTACTGATTCACCCCCCTGAGTATTTTGACCTTAGAACTAATAATTTCTTCCAAGAATATTTTATGTGTTGGTTCTTCTCTAGAATTGTCTAATATTATAGATATTTCTAAAGAGCATTATCTCTTGGTATTGTATTGTAGCTAATGTTTTTGTTGATAATACAATTAGTTCTAGCTTTTATAGAGTGGGTTTTCTTGGGCTACAAGGTTTTCCCTTGTATATCTTATGTTGTTGTAGACACTCAAATATGGTCAACGCATATGTGCCCCCTTATTTTAGAATGTTGTCAATGTCTAATTTTTAACCCTAATTCACTAATATTTCTCCTCAAATTTTTCTCATTTTTTACCTAATCAATCTCTTCTAAAATCAATTCAAGTCATTATCAACATTATCAAAGTCATCAAAATAATCAAAATCAATCTTTTGCCTCATCAAAATCATCAATTTGGTCAAATCAATTAATTTGTCTTATGTAGGGGTAAATAACCCATAATATATCCCTAAGTCTTATCCTTGATAAATAAATTACATTTATTTATCCCCTTTTCCCTAAGTTTCACAATTAATTAATTGGCTAATTATTAATATGTGGAATTTTTATAATTCCTAAATCCTAATTTCTATTTTGTGGTAATAAATGAATTTTAAAATTCAATAATTCCCTCATTTTTCCAAATGGATTTTATCCCTTATTTTGTGCTTCACCGACTTTTCTAGCCTTCACCTCTTGTTTAGCCTCCACCTTCCCTTTTCCCTTTGCCATAAATTGTCATAGTTTATGACAATTATCTATTTTCCCTTTTGTCATAATTTTCATAATTCATGAAAATTTGCCCTTCTTTCCTTTTGTCATATTTGTCATAGTTTATGTCATATTTCCTATTTTTAAGTCACTAATTTCTAATTGAGCTTTCAATTTATCATAAGTTGTCATAAGAATGGAAAATTTCCTTTTTCAAAATTTTGAATTTCCACAAGCTATGATAATTACCCCTTTTTCACACTTAATTGCTAACTTTGCAATTTATCTCGCAATTTCTATAAATTGAGATCATTTCTCTCATTTTGGGGTTAACCACAGTCCTAGTATTCTCATTATCATCATTTTTCATTCAACATATGTGCATATTTTGTCAAGATCATAGAGCTACATCAATCTACTTCAACAGAGAATAAAGCAGAACATAGGAGCTACACTTGAAAGGGAGATTTTTTGATTGAATTATTTTATATTTCAAGTGTCTTCTATGGTAGATTAGATTGGTTTGCATATATTGTATAGGATTTGTGGCTCTCTCAATTATGCTTTATAATGCCAAGACTTGTACACTTGGGAGTCAAACTTGTGATATTTATAGGATTTATTTATTTTGGCATACAACAAATCAGATTTTTTAATTGGACATCTAAAATGAACAAAAAGTTTCACATATCCTAATTAGGAGGATAAATGAACAAAAAATTGCATCTAGCCTAATTAGGAGGAAATGAACAACAAATTTCACATAGACTAATTAGTGGGTAAATGAACTACGAATTGCATATAGTTTAATTAGGTGGATCAAAGAACTCTACAATTTTTACCTAATTTTAATTAGGAAGAGAAAGAATAACATTTTTTTCCATTTTAATCATATTTCCTTACTTAAAGGGCTAATGAACAATAATTCTCATGTAATTTTAATTAGAAAAGAAAAATAACTATAAATTATTATTTTTTATCACATTTTATTTCTAATTGGAAAATGAACCCTTTTTGAAGTGTTTGACATGCTTTCTTATTTATAATTTATAAAGAATTGGATGAATGTATCCTCTCCACTTGCCTTAGCAGATCTTGGGTGAAGATAAATTCATACAATTCTTTTAGAGAGGCTTGTCTTGAACCAAGGCGTTCACTTTGAACATTCAAAGAAATTACCTCAAGTGGTAACAAGCCAAATCTAGGTCTCCATCCAAACCGCTATATAAATGCATGATTGTGACTAATCATCCAATTGAGAGTGTGGCTGGGTGAGAGATCTTCTCAATTACCCTTGTGGTGTATAAAACCTTGGTTCTCAAGGCTAGGAGACCTCTTGTGGGATTTTATCACACCACCCATTGAACTGGGTGTCCTTAAAAATACACCATATTGTAGTTGCCAAAAACCTTCTAATCATTGATGCAAGGGGTTGTACATGCCTATGCAGATATCTCACACTTTTCATGGCTCTTGGTAGAGACAATGGTTGCTTGGGAGGTGATGACCCTTGGAATTCAAAGCTTGGTGTTCTTGAGAAGTGAGTGCACTATAAGGGGGAGCCCATGCCTCCAAGATTCTAGGTTTTTCTCCCTGAGTAGGCATGACTAAACTTAGTTCAAGTGGGATTTTAGTGAATATTGTCCTTATAACCTAGTTTGTGGTATTTCTATTTAAATTTTACAACAATTATTCTTCTTTATGTGTCTTGTGTGAGACTTCAAACATTCCAAAGCATTTCTAAAACACTTTCAAAATATTCATAACAGCCTTTAAAACATTCCAAAACATTTTCAAAACCTTTCAAAAGTTTCCTAAACATTCATTGGTCATAAACACCTTGATTGAAAATCCTCGTGAATATATGGACTTTCAAAATATTAACCTTGGATCCTTGTGGCATGTGTAGGATTCCTCATTTGCATCTATTTCCATATCATAGTCCTTGAATATCTCTCATTATCAACCCCCCCCCCCCCCCCTCGCCCTTTTCATATGAAATTCCAATCCTTGGAATTAGTCTTCATTTCAGTCCTATAGAATTTCTTATTTATAACCTTTAAATATTTTGCAAAATCCCCCCAAAAATCCAAATTTTAGAGTATTTTCTTATGTTATTGAACATAGGATCTCGATTTGGTCCCTATATCCCTCTTATCAAAATTGTCCTTTTTTCCTTTTGTCAAAATCCACCTTCATCATGATGGATTTGACCTAGTCCCTTTTATTAAATTATCCCTTATCCTTTTGATCCTTTCAAGTCAAGATCCCTATTCAATTTTCTAAGGTTACACTCTTAGATTTATATTTTCTAAAGATTTTTCAAAGTAAAAAAAATCCAAAAACATATTTTTCATAATTTTCATTTGAAAAGTCCAAAGTCCAAGGTCCAAACTATAAGATGCATATCGCAAGCTTCCAAAATCTCTAAAATCCAAGATCAAGTTGCATTTTTCACATCCTAAATTGTATATTCTAAGTTGCATAGCTCCATATCCTAGGTTCCATATCATTTCAAAATTCAAAAAAAAAAAAAAGGTTGCATCTTGAATATCCTTAATCCTTAGTTTCATTTAGTAATCATGCCAATTGTGACAAGGAAAAAAGGTTCCTATCAACTTATGTGCACTTCAATTAAGGAACCTCATGTCTATCCAAGATAAAGTACACATTTGAAAACATAAGGTTATGAAAAAATACCCATATTCCCTTCAAGAAAAGATAACACAAACATCATGTACCCTTCAAGACAAGGGACCCAAACACATTATATCCCAAGAGCTATGGAATCATCCTGAGCATGTCCTAATGAAACAAAAATGGAAGATTCTAAACCAAACTTGGCATACCCTTAAAAATTTCAACCAGAGCATGCAATAATTCAATGAGGGCCTCCACCTAATTATAAACCAATTTTTATCCAAATGTGATCAAATGTCCCTGAAATAATTACACAACATCTTGTGCTAGTCATGCAAAGAAGCCAACCAATACTAGGATTTTCCCAAACAAGAACAAGTTCAAGTGTGTCCTCTTTTAAATACCAATCAAACATGATTAATAAGAAACCTATTATCACATCCAAATTTTAAAGGAAGTTTATTCAAAAATTATATAAAGAGGATGAAACAAATAATGCACCCATGTCTAGCAATGCCTCATCCCAAAGTAATCACATGGATGACACACTAATTTCCTCTCAGGACATTGACCTTAAAGAAATATCCATGTCCCCCACCATTCCTTCTTCCCCTAAACATTCACAAGATAAATTTTATCCATCTCCCTCCAATATCATATCTAATGATGAAACCTTCCAAGGGCTATCCATAGAAGAATTTCAGGCTAGTCCTAATATTGGTAAAAATATCTTTCATGCTTCCAAAATGATAGAGCCAATGCCACCATGTCCTCCATTTTCATTCAATCCCTTGATAAAGATTCCCATGAAAGGTACATCTCCTCCATGCCAAAATATTTACCCCTTTCTAAATTCCCCCACACATAACCCAATTCATAACCCATGTCAAGAGGATGATCCAAAAGAAACAGAAAAAAAGTCCTAAAATAAATCAAGATAAAGATCCTACTAATGACCAATCCCATCCAATTTTAGATCAAGATCCTACTTTCCTTGAGCCTAATAAAGATTCCATTATCCTTAACTCTCCTATCCAATATGATCCTACTCCTATCAAGATAAAAATGACCTTCCAAGACCCATTGACCTTCCCCTTTCTAGGTGAGATCATGATGCCCCTTCTAGTCTTCCTAATGATTCCATTCAAAACCAAGAGAAAAACATCTTTAGTATGGAATCCCATGATCCTATTCCAATTCAATATCAAAGTATCCCCTTGCCTTCAGACCCTCTACATGATCCCATAATACCTCCAAATTCTCGACAAGATCCAATCATCCCTTTTGATCTTCCTCAAGATCCCTCCATTCCTTCATGTACATGCCCTTGTCTTCTAGATCTCCTACAAGATCCTATTCTACTAGATGATCTTGTCACTAATCCTAATTCATAACAGCCTTTAAAACATTCCAAAACATTTTCAAAACCTTTCAAAAGTTTCCTAAACATTCATTGGTCATAAACACCTTGATTGAAAATCCTCGTGAATATATGGACTTTCAAAATATTAACCTTGGATCCTTGTGGCATGTGTAGGATTCCTCATTTGCATCTATTTCCATATCATAGTCCTTGAATATCTCTCATTATCAACCCCCCCCCCCCCCCCTCGCCCTTTTCATATGAAATTCCAATCCTTGGAATTAGTCTTCATTTCAGTCCTATAGAATTTCTTATTTATAACCTTTAAATATTTTGCAAAATCCCCCCAAAAATCCAAATTTTAGAGTATTTTCTTATGTTATTGAACATAGGATCTCGATTTGGTCCCTATATCCCTCTTATCAAAATTGTCCTTTTTTCCTTTTGTCAAAATCCACCTTCATCATGATGGATTTGACCTAGTCCCTTTTATTAAATTATCCCTTATCCTTTTGATCCTTTCAAGTCAAGATCCCTATTCAATTTTCTAAGGTTACACTCTTAGATTTATATTTTCTAAAGATTTTTCAAAGTAAAAAAAATCCAAAAACATATTTTTCATAATTTTCATTTGAAAAGTCCAAAGTCCAAGGTCCAAACTATAAGATGCATATCGCAAGCTTCCAAAATCTCTAAAATCCAAGATCAAGTTGCATTTTTCACATCCTAAATTGTATATTCTAAGTTGCATAGCTCCATATCCTAGGTTCCATATCATTTCAAAATTCAAAAAAAAAAAAAAGGTTGCATCTTGAATATCCTTAATCCTTAGTTTCATTTAGTAATCATGCCAATTGTGACAAGGAAAAAAGGTTCCTATCAACTTATGTGCACTTCAATTAAGGAACCTCATGTCTATCCAAGATAAAGTACACATTTGAAAACATAAGGTTATGAAAAAATACCCATATTCCCTTCAAGAAAAGATAACACAAACATCATGTACCCTTCAAGACAAGGGACCCAAACACATTATATCCCAAGAGCTATGGAATCATCCTGAGCATGTCCTAATGAAACAAAAATGGAAGATTCTAAACCAAACTTGGCATACCCTTAAAAATTTCAACCAGAGCATGCAATAATTCAATGAGGGCCTCCACCTAATTATAAACCAATTTTTATCCAAATGTGATCAAATGTCCCTGAAATAATTACACAACATCTTGTGCTAGTCATGCAAAGAAGCCAACCAATACTAGGATTTTCCCAAACAAGAACAAGTTCAAGTGTGTCCTCTTTTAAATACCAATCAAACATGATTAATAAGAAACCTATTATCACATCCAAATTTTAAAGGAAGTTTATTCAAAAATTATATAAAGAGGATGAAACAAATAATGCACCCATGTCTAGCAATGCCTCATCCCAAAGTAATCACATGGATGACACACTAATTTCCTCTCAGGACATTGACCTTAAAGAAATATCCATGTCCCCCACCATTCCTTCTTCCCCTAAACATTCACAAGATAAATTTTATCCATCTCCCTCCAATATCATATCTAATGATGAAACCTTCCAAGGGCTATCCATAGAAGAATTTCAGGCTAGTCCTAATATTGGTAAAAATATCTTTCATGCTTCCAAAATGATAGAGCCAATGCCACCATGTCCTCCATTTTCATTCAATCCCTTGATAAAGATTCCCATGAAAGGTACATCTCCTCCATGCCAAAATATTTACCCCTTTCTAAATTCCCCCACACATAACCCAATTCATAACCCATGTCAAGAGGATGATCCAAAAGAAACAGAAAAAAAGTCCTAAAATAAATCAAGATAAAGATCCTACTAATGACCAATCCCATCCAATTTTAGATCAAGATCCTACTTTCCTTGAGCCTAATAAAGATTCCATTATCCTTAACTCTCCTATCCAATATGATCCTACTCCTATCAAGATAAAAATGACCTTCCAAGACCCATTGACCTTCCCCTTTCTAGGTGAGATCATGATGCCCCTTCTAGTCTTCCTAATGATTCCATTCAAAACCAAGAGAAAAACATCTTTAGTATGGAATCCCATGATCCTATTCCAATTCAATATCAAAGTATCCCCTTGCCTTCAGACCCTCTACATGATCCCATAATACCTCCAAATTCTCGACAAGATCCAATCATCCCTTTTGATCTTCCTCAAGATCCCTCCATTCCTTCATGTACATGCCCTTGTCTTCTAGATCTCCTACAAGATCCTATTCTACTAGATGATCTTGTCACTAATCCTAATTCATTGAAGTATTTCATTATTCCTCCTGATCCCCCTAATGATGAAAACACATTTGTGCAAGATGTTCATGAACGCCTTACAATTGAAATGGTTTCAACTAGTTCTATCAAGTCTAGTATACTTCATGGTCCTATCAGTCCATCCATATCATATGGACCTAAAAATGGACTTGTGTCTACCAACAAGTGTCCCACTAGTTAAAGAAAACATTATCATGTAAAAGGTTTTACTATTCAAGAGAAAATTATATTATAACCCTTTCATAAAAAATAAAAGTCTAAAAGTCATGACCTCAGTCTTAAATCTCACTCTCATGGCATCGGTATCCCTTCAAAACCTAAATCCATATGTATATCCCCTCCTTCACCTCTTCCATCCATCTTACATCCATATATTCCTCCATGTCCTATTATACCACTATCATTTCTTCCATTATCCCTATCATCTTGTCCATTATCCTATTTCCCTCATATCCCTTATCCTATCAACATCCACATTCCTTTTTTTCCCAACTTTGATCTTGACACGGTTATAAATATTTGAAGAAGAAATAAATGTCCTATCTTCTTTATCTTGTCCCAATCCTTTTGGTCCATATCACCTATATTATCCCCATCTGTTTGGTCCATAATACCTATCCTATCGCATCCCTTTGATTTATACTACCTATCTTATTGCAACCTTCAGTCTCTATCCCAATTTTTGTCCACAAATGATCTTGATTATCCTATCCATGACCTGTCATTTTCCTATCATTATCTTATCATTTTCCTATCCCAATCACTTTGTTGATCTTGATATATAATAAGGATATAAAAATATAACATGTACTACAAAAAAAACCTCTTGACATGTCCAGTCCTATGCATCACTCACCATCTCCTGTCCTATCCAATCCCTAACCTTGGAAAAAAATATGTTATCCCTATTCTTTGGATAGTCCTTGGAAACCCAAAAAAACTTTTAGTAACATAATCAACAACCCTTTGGTCTTCATCCATCTACCAACCTATCCATCAATCTATAATATCCATACCTTGCTAGACACTAGGGGAAATTCAATCATTCTTGCAAATGTAAAATACTAATGTCATAAAAGACTCCTAAAATTTTACATATGATCCGAAAAAATTACTAAAAAACATAAAATGTCATGAAAAAATATAATAAATTTGCATAAATATCTAAAAATAGACTTAAACAAGAAAATATGATCCTAAAAAAAGTACTAAAAAAGCATTAAAAGTCCAGAAAATCTCTAAAAATCAAGTAAAGTTCTAAAAATAATCTTTGAAAAATTAAATATGATCCTGTAAGAAAAAATCATTCAAAAATCAAATACAAAGCTGAGAAATCCTTAAAATCGTAAAATGTCCTGAAAAAATCTTTAAAATTGCATAATATCCAAAAAAAAACATAATTTTTTTTTCAAAATCATAGAAAATTAAATCTTTCCAAATATGTCATAAATTTGAGCATAATCATTTTCTTTATTTTCAATAAATTGTCCTTTGTGGCTAGACAAACATTTCAACAGACGCAATTTGAAGACTTCTAAAAATATTGCGCTTAACAAAATCACGCTTGAATAGAAAAATTATTTAATGGAGTCAGCAATAAATCAGATTAAACTTTCCCTATCAATAAATCACCATCAATCTATCTGTTATCAAACCTATCACTTTTCTTATACAAGGTGTGGTATACTCAAGGCCAGATAATATCTATCTTAGACAAGGTACTTTATTCTTAAAACTGTCATCATCATCATCATCATCATCATCATAAAACAAAAAAAACTATCAATTTCAACAACTAGATCAGATAGGTTGTTGGCTTCCTTGGTTTAGTGAGTCTTATCTTTTATTCATTTATTATTCCATCATGTTCCTATGCTACTCCAAGATCTCACTGAGTGATGAGAGTGGTTGGGATGGTTCATGGTCATTTATTTTTATTTTGTCTTTTTCTTATTGGATGATCTCATGAGATTTTAGGGCATTTCATTAATATGTGTTAAGCAATATGAGATCATTCCTTGTCTTCTATGTGTTTTTTTTATGCAAAGGGATTTCTATGCCATGGTGTGGCACACCTACTTTTTCCATATTAAATAAAGATCTCAAATTACATAAAGTGCACTTATGAAAGCAAGTTTCATCATTACTAACTCTTCTCTATCTAATTTTAGCGTTTTACTAACATTCCTTCTATTAATCCTAGCAATCATTTTCTTTTCCAAAAATTATCCTCATATCCATTTTAGCTCAATTTTTTGAGGGGGCATCCTACCTCCCTTCTATCGATCCACTAGGGCATGATCCTTTATTTTTCTCTCAATCAACATTCATAATTGTATTATTTCAAAGAGGGGTATAATGTAGACACTCAAAAATGGTCAATGCATATGTGCCCCCCATTTTTAACATGGCTTAAATGTCTAATTTTCATCCCTATTTCACTAATATTTCTCCTCAATTTTTACTCATTTTTTACCTAATCAATCACTTTCAAAATCAATTCAAGTCATTATCAAAATTATCTGAGTCATCAAAATCGATCTTTTGCCTCATCAAAATCATCAATTTGGTCAAACCAATTAATTTGTCTTCTTTAGGGGTAAATCCATAATATATCCCTAAGTCTTAACCTTGATAAATAAATTACATGTACTTATCCACTTTTCCCTATGTTTCACAATTAATTAATTTGATGTTAATTAATTGGATAATTATTAATTTATGGAATTTTTATAATTCCTAAATCCTAATTTTCATTTTGTGGGAATAAATAAATTTTAAAATTCAATAATTCCCTCCTTTTCCAAATGGGATTTTATCCCTTATTTTGTGTTTCGCACACTTTTCTAACCTCCACTTCCTCTTTTTATTAGCCTCCACCTTCTCTTTTTCTTTTGTCATAAATTGTCATAGTTTATGAAAATTTTCCCTTTTTCCCTTTTGTCATAATTGTCATAGCTTATGACAATTTTACCTTTTTTCATTTTGTCATATTTGTCATAGTTTATGGAAGATTTCCTTTTTTAAACTCACTAATTTCTAATTGCGCGCTTAATTTTTCATAACTTGTCACGATTAATGACAAATTCCATCTTTCAAATTTTCCAATTGTCATAATCTATGATAGTTACCCTTTTCCACACTTAATTGCTAAATTTGTAATTTCTCTTACAAATCCTATAAATTGAGATCATTTATCTTATTTTTGAGCTAACCACACTCCCAATATTCTCATTATCGTATTTTTTATTTCAACATTTGTGCATCTTTTGTCAAGATCATAGAGCTACTCCAATCTACTTTAATGGAGAAGACAAGAGAACACATGAGATACACTTGAAAGGGATTTTTGTTGTTTGAAATGATTTATATTTCAAGTGGTTTTTATGGTAGATTAGGTTGGTTTGTATATATTGTATGAGATTTTTGGTTCTCTCATTTATGATTTATAATTCCTTTTCCTAATGTTATAGTTATGATTTTATTTGTTTGAATGTGATTTTTCATGTGTTAAATAAATCTAATTTACGATAGTTCAAAAACATTCTACATCATCTATACTATTAGATTTACCATTTGGAAGCATTATTCGAGACATGGCTTCCTTTCAGGTATTTTGAATATTTGGTTTCTGTTACATTGATTTCTTAACTTCCAAATATTATTATGTATATGTGGTGGCTTGAAACCTCTAATATTAAAAAACTTCACTTTTGGGGGTATACATAACTTTACCACTTGATGATTACCTACCATCTTGTGGGTACATTTTCATTTTCATTATTATCTTTTTGCATAGTATCTTGACAACTTATCGGAAATCTAGTGTAATGTTATTAATAATGATGATGAATATGGTACTTTTGGTGACAAATGACTCTTCCATAGCTTATGTTTGCTTGGATTTTATGTTTTTTATAAGTTTTTTTTGGTGTGGCATTAAATATTGGCTTCTAATTTATCAACCTTGGTAATATTTGTATCACTTCACATGCTTCGATATTTTCACAATTATGGTTGACACCAAGGTGGAGTATTTATATATGGTGTTTTGCATTCATTTATTATCACAAAAGGAAAGTTTCATTATGTACATAATAAGTCTTTGTGTCAACCTCATGCACTATTTTGGGGCTATAATGAAAAATTCAATACAAATAAATATATCAATGTTTTTGTTCATTCTTTTAATTTTATTATTTTGGCTCTACACAATTATTTTCTTGAAGGGACAATTTTTCTAGTAGTAGTGTTATGGGTTTTTTTTGTAACTTGTTATGTAATAGTTGTTGTTGTGAGATAGTATAAGTCATTAGGTTTGGTGTTGTTTGTGAAAAATATGATTAGACATTGTGTTAGTTGAGAAACGTTTGAATCATGTTAAAGTAAGAATTGTTATAGTTGCTTTCATTTTCTTCATAGGTCTTCATGCTTTGTTTGGTGATCTAAAACATGATGATAAGTAGCTTCTCCTAGTTGAACCAATTCAACTTATTCTTATAAGGGATAAAGGTCATGGTTTAGAGACTAATCCTATTAATACTTTCTCCACTTTTATGCCTCCAAAGATTGGTTCTAGAAATTGGGCTAAACATTTAGATGAATGAATTGTATTCAATTTTATTTTACTAGGTTGGTAAATATATATGTAAATGGGTAGGGTTATATTTTTATATAGTTCAATGTGGTTGCATACAAGATATGGTCCATTTTTTCTATGGTTATAAGTATATCTATTTTTGAGTTTTTTATTTTTCCCATCTTCATTTTTGGTTGGTCATGCTAGTGCTTTGGTTAGGACTTTATGTTGTCCTAAAAAATTGTGATATATTTTTTCAAGATTGAGTTGATGCTTTATAATATCTCTTATTTTAAATTTAATACACATGTATATGTATTTGTAAATGTACATGTATACATATACATATACATATACATATACATATGCATATACATATGGATATGCATATGCAAATGCATATACATACACATAGACATATGCATATCCATATCTGCATCTGCATCCACATCTGCATCCACATCCACATCCACATCCATATACATATACATATAGCTACACACACACACACACACACACACATATATATATATTTGTGTGTGTACATGTATATAGACACATACATCTATAAATATAGATATACACACACACAAATATATATATGTCTATGTGTGTGGGTTTATGATGCAGGAGCATCCTTGGTGTAAGAGCAATCTTGCATCACCCAAAAATATTTCTATTTTTGTATTCAATAAGGGCTATCTTGTGCAGAGTTGCTATTTATGGAAACTTGCTATTTTTAGTAAGTTGGTCTTACGATCTCGAAATGTTCTAATTTTACATATGGAGGTTCATCTTAGTCATATCAGCCTGCCAGCAAAGTTTCATGGCTAGATCAGGTCTAGTTTTGAAGATATTGAAGATTTTCGGTATTGGCAGCAGGGTACAGAAACTTCAAACTCAATTTTGAAGGCTTTAGAGGCCCCAGATGAGGTTGAAAATTTGGGTGACGAGTGTTTTGCACATGTCAAGATTGTAGAGCACTTCGTGGCATTTCCAGAATGGGGTTATAATAGCCAATCAGGTCAACGGGTGATGACTTATGGTCTTCGAAAGTTGGGTCACCTGAAATGGCGAAAAATAATTTTTCTTCAAAATTTTTGTTTGGGTTTCAAAACTCATTTTGAGCCAACTTTGATGTAATAAATTGAAAAATAAAATAATTCTAAGTTTGGTCGGCCCTAAGGGCTAAATTTCTAGAGCCTTCCCGGGCAGTGGAAATTGCCTATATAAAGAAAGTCCATAGTGTTGTCTAGGACAGTTCTAGGTAGTAGATCTAGGTATTGTTTCGAGGCTTTGTCCTATAGAATATTGTAAGGGAATGCCCATGTGGCTTTGCATATTGTAATTCTGAAAGTTTGTAATTCCACATTTGTGGAGATAATAAGAAGCCAATTTTCTGTTCTTGAATATTATTGTTGTTGTTTCTCTATTTATGTTATGTGTTTGTGGTATTAAGCGGAGCACTTTTCATCAAGTGGTATCAGAGCAGGAGTTCTTGAGTGTGTAAATAGATTGCTGACTATGAGGCAGTTTGCACCAGGACCGTGGTTAGGGTTTTAGCATGCATCATGAAAATGCCTCCATGAAAAGAACGTGGTGGAAGAGCTGGTGCTGTGACACCTGAAGTTAGAGAGTTGCAGAGATAAGTGCGAGCATTGCAAGAAGAGATTCATAGAGGAATGAATCTTAATGTCAAAGATGAAAGTGAGGATGAAGCCAAAGAAGAATATCAAGGAGAAGCTGAAATTGTGAACCAGGAGGAAGAAAGACTTTTTCGGGCGATTTCTAAGATTGGGAAAAGACCTAAGATTGAGGTTCCTACATTTTTTGGAAATCTTAACCCAAAGGAATTGATCGACTGGATCAATGAATGTAAGGAATATTTTAAGTATGAAGATGTTGAGGATCCTGATAGGGTCCAATTTGCGAAGGCTAGATTGAAAGGTCATGTGAAGATCTGGTGGCAAGAAATTCAATTGGAGAGAAATAGAAGAGGGAAAGATAAAATCACAGGATGGGATCGGATGGTGGATAAATTGAAGTGATAGTTCATTCCTGTTGATTATGAGCTTGACCTACTAAAGAAAATGCAAAGTTTCAAGCAATCAGGAAGATCTATTCAGGAGTATACAGAGGAGTTCTATCGACTCCTCATCAGAATATGCCATGCAGAAGCTGATAAGGAGAAAGTTGCCCAATACCTTAATGGGTTAAGGCCAAGCATTCAGGGGGAGTTGAATCTAGTTCGAATGAATAGTATTGAAGAGGCATACTAGTTTACCCTAAAAGTAGAGGAAAAGCTGAACAAGAAGTTTGAGAGCAGACAAAATGGAAGAGTTCATGGTGGAAGATCTGGCGGATGGTCATATGGTGGCCGAAATGAAGATCTAAAAAAGAAGGATGAGGCCAGTAGCAATCAGAATCAGAGAGGAAATAATTCCAATCGTTTCCAAGATTAGAGTAATAGAGATCAGAGAGGAAGAGAAAGATGACAAGCATCTGGAAGAGGAGGCTTCCGTGGAACATGTTTTCACTATGGAGAAGAAGGTCATAGGGTATTTGAATATCCTCAGCACCAAGGCAGAACAGACAGGAGAAATGAAGGCTAGGTCAGAGTTGCACATGTAGATGAAGATGCTAGATCATCAAATTTTGAAAATGCTGAAAGAGGAGAAATGCTAATTAACATAAAAGTCTTGCTGAGTGGTGAGAATGAACCTGAACAAAGGAGGAGCCTGTTTCACACTAGATGCAAGTGTGAGAGTAAATGTTGTGATGTGATTATCGATAGTGGAAGCACTCACAATTTGGTGTCAGAAGAGATGGTGACAAAGTTAAAGCTCAAGAGACAAAAACACCCACATCTATATCGGTTTGCCTGGGTGTAAGATGACTACAAGGTCATGGTCAGTGAACAGTGCCTGGTAAAGTTCAAGATCGGCAGGTACCAAGATGAGGTACTATGTGATATCATCTCTATGGATGCATGTCATATGTTGTTGGGTAGACCCTGGCAGTTTGACAGATGTGCTGTACATGATGGTCGTGCGAATACCTATTCCCTGACAAAGGATGGAGTGTGACATAAGCTAAAGCCATTGAAGGAGATCAAAGAAAAGGTATGTGGTAATGCAAGAATAACATTTGTTGATGGAAAAAAATTCTTAGATGGTATGAGGTATGAGCATGTGTGTTTTTCTTTAATTCTAAAAGTTGGTAAAGAAGAAGTACAGGATGTACCTGAAGAGGTTGCAGATTTATTGAATGAGTTTCAAGATATTTTATCTAATAATGTACTTGATAGATTACCACCAGTAAGGAAGATCAGTCATCAGATAGATTTGATTCCAGGAGCCAGTATTCCAAACAAGATAGCACACAGAATGACACCAGAAGAAAGTGAAGAGTTGAACAGACAAGTGCATGAGTTATTGCAGAAGGGGTTGATTTGAGAGAGTCTGAGTCCTTGTGCTGTACTAGCAATATTAGCACCAAAGAAGAATGGAGAGTGGAGGATGTGTATAGATTCTAGAGCAATAAACAAGATCACAATCAAGTATAGGTTTCCATTGCCATGAATGGATGATATTATGGATTGTTTGAGTGGAGCTATGTATTTCTCAAAGATAGATCTAAAGAGTGGATATCACCAGATTCAGATCAGAGAAGGAGATGAATGGAAGACTGCCTTCAAGACAAAGGAAGTACTGTATGAGTGGTTGGTCATGCCTTTTGGGCTAACCAATGCACCGAGCACTTTCATGCGGCTCATGAACGAGGTTCTGAAAGAATTTCTGAGTAAGTTTGTCATTGTTTACCTAGATGATATTTTGATTTTTAGCAAGATATTGGAGGAACATATGATGCATATTCATATGGTGTTTGAGAAGTTGAGAGATGAGAAATTGTTGATTAATTTAAAGAAGTGCAGTTTTGTGAAGAAAGAGTTAGTGTATTTGGGATTTGTAGTTTCAGCAGAAGGTCTAAAAATAGACCCAAAGAAGATACAGGCTATCCTTGAATGGCCTACTCCAAGAAGTGCTACTAAGGTAAGATCTTTTCATGGTCTAGCTAGCTTTTATAGAAAGTTTATCATAAATTTTAGTAGTATTTGTGGACCCTTGACTGAAACAATGAGAGGGGATAGAAAAAAGTTTAAGTGGACTAATGGGGCAGAAAAGAGTTTTCAATTGTTGAAACACAAAGTTACAAAACAACCTATTTTAGCACTTCCAAATTTTAATAAGGTGTTTCAAGTAGATTGTGATGCTAGTGGTACTGCAATAGGAGCTGCTATGAGCCAAGAAGGTAAACCTGTTGCTTATTTCAGTGAGAAGTTAAATGATGCCAAGAGAAAATATTTTGTTTATGATCAAGAATTTTATGCTATAGTTCAGGCATTGAAAAAGTGGAGGCACTATCTGCTTCCTAAGGAGTTTGTTTTGTATACTGATCATCAAGCTTTGCAATATTTGAATAGTCAAGGAAAGTTGAATCAGAAGCATTTGAAATGGGTTGAGTTTTTGCAGAGTTATACATTTGTTTTGAAACACAGAAGTGGAAAGTCTAATAGGGCTGTAGATGCTCTTAGCAGAAGGAAACTATTGCTAACAGAGATGCAGATTGAGGTGGTTGGGTTCAAGGAACTCAAGAATTTGTATCCAGAAGATCCTGATTTTGGTGAAGCTTGGAAAGCTTGTACAGAACCTGTTACTCTAGACAGAAAGAAATGGCTAGATTTTATCATCCAAGATGATATGCTATTCAGAGGGAGTCAATTGTGCATTCCATGAAGTTCTATGAGGGAGAATCTCATCAAGGAGAAGCATAGTGGAGGATTGGCTAGATATTTTGGTCATGATAAAACCCTTGTTTTGGTTGGTGAAAATTATTATTGGCCACAATTGTAGTAAGATGTGAAAAAGTTTGTACAGAGTTGTAGAGTATGTCTGATGGTGAAAGGAGTGAAGTAGAATATAGTGTTGTATTAGCCATTACCTATACTAGAGAAGCCTTGGGAGGATATCAGTATGGACTTTGTTCTTGGTTTACGGAGGACACAGCGGGGACATGATTCAATTTTTGTAGTAGTTGATAGATTTTCAAAGATGACACATTTCATTCCCTGCAAGAAGACTAATGATGTTATTCATGTAGCAGAATTGTTTTTCAGGGAAGTGGTGAGACTACATGGTTTGCCAAAGACCATAGTGTCAGATCGAGATACTAAGTTTGTTGGATATTTCTAGCGGACATTGTGGAAGAAGTTAAAGATAGATTTGAAGTTCAGTTCATCACATCATCCACAGACTGATGGACAGATAGAGGTGGTAGATAGAGGTTTGAGAAATTTGCTGAGATGTTTGGTTGGAGATAAGCCAACAAGATGGGATTTGATTTTACCACAGGTAGAATTTTCATACAATAATTTTGTCTATAGGAGCACTGGTAAATCACCATTCTAGATTGTATATAGAAGTAGTCCAAGAAATGCATCTGAATTGAGAAAGATAGATAAAGGAGAAATAAGTAGTGCTGAAGCTGAGGATTTTGCAAAATACTTGAAGAACATCCATGAGGAGGTGAGAAAGCATATTACCAAGATGAATGCACAGTATAAGGCTAAGGCAGATGAGAAAAGGAGGCATAAGGAATTTTAGGTTGGGGATGAAGTCATGGTTCATTTGCGGAAGGAGCGATTTCCGGTTGGTACATATAACAAGTTAAAAATGAAGAAGTTTGGACCATGTAAGATATTGAAGAAGTGTGATTCAGGAAATGCATATGAGGTAGAATTGCCTAGTGAGCTGATTATTTCACCAGTGTTTAACATTTTAGATTTGATAGAATATCATGAAGGAGGTGTTGAAGATGAGGTTGCAGCAACACAGTGGAGTATTCCAGAAACCAGTTTAGATTTCAAAGAGATTGAAGACATACTGGATAGTCGTGTTGGCAGAAGCACAAGGAATAGGACATATAAAGAGTATTTGGTCAAATGGAAAGGATGACCCCTTGAAGATTCATCATGGCTAACAAAGGAGGAGGTTAACTATCTTGGTTTTCCTCTACACACTTGAGTTGTGATAGGGTCACTTCTCAAATTACCCCAGGTGTCTGATGTAGGAGCATCCTGGGTGTAAGAGCAATCTTGCATCACCCAAAAATATTTCTATTTTTGTATTCAATAAGGGCTATCTTGTGCAGAGTTGCTATTTATGGAAACTTGCTATTTTTAGTAAGTTGGTATTACGATCTTGAAATGTTCTAATTTTACATATGGAGGTTCATCTTAGTCATATCAGCCTGCCAGCAAAGTTTCATGGCTAGATCAGGTCTAGTTTTGAAGATATTGAAGATTTTCGGTATTGGCAGCAGGGTACAAAAACTTTGAACTCAGTTTTGAAGGCTTTAGAGGCCGCAGATGAGGTTGAAAATTTGGGTGACGGGTGCTTTACATGGATAAGCCCTGTAGAGCACTTCGTGGTGTTTCCAGAATGGGGTTATAATAGCCAATCGGGTCAATGGGTGATGACTTATGATCTTCAGAGGTTGGGTCACCTGAAATGGCAAAAAAATATTTTTCTTCAAAATTTTTGTTTGGGTTTCAAAACTTATTTTAAGCCAACTTTGATGTAATAAATTGAAAAATAAAATAATTCTAAGTTTGGTCGGCCCTAAGGGCTAAATTTATAGAACATTCTCAGGCGGTGGAAATTGCCTATATAAAGAAGGCCCATAGTGTTGTCTAGGGCAGTTCTGGGTAGTAGATTTGGGTATTGATTCAAGGCTTTGTCCTACAGAATACTGTAAGGGAATGCCCATGTGGCTTTGCATATTGTAATTCTAAAAGTTTGTAATTCCACATTTGTGGAGATAATAAGAAACCAATTTTCTATTCTTGCATATTATTGTTGTTGTTTTTCTATTTTTGTTATGTGTTTGTGTTATTAAGGGGAGCACCCTTCATCAAGTGGTATCAGAGTAGGAGTTCTTGAGTGTGTAAATAGATCGTTGACTATGAGGCAGTTTGCACCAAGACCGTGGTTAGGGTTTCAGCGCGCATCGTGAAAATACCTCCATGAAGAGAATGTGGCAGAAGAGCTGGTGCTGTGACACCTAAGGTTAGAGAGGTGCAAAGATAAGTGCAAGCATTGCAAGAAGATATTTGTAGAGGAATGAATCTTAATGTCAAAGATGAAAGTGAGGATGAAGCCGAAGAAGAATATCAAGAAGGAGAAGTTGAAATTGTGAACCAGGAGAAAGAAAGACTTCTTCGAGCGATTTCCAAGATTGGGAAAAGACCTAAGATTGAGGTTCCTACATTTTTTGAAAATCTTAACCCAGAGGAATTGATCGACTGGATCAATGAATGTGAGGAATATTTTGAGTATGGAGATGTTGAGGATCCTAATAGGGTCAAATTTGCGAAGGCCAGATTGAAAGGTCATGTGAAGATCTGGTGGCAAGAAATTCAATTGAAGTGAAATAGAAGAGAGAAAGATAAAATCACAAGATGGGATTAGATAGTGGATAAATTAAAGTGAAAGTTCATTCCTATTGATTATGAGTTTGACCTACTAAAGAAAATGCAAAGTTTGAAGCAAGCAGGAAGATCTGTTCAGGAGTATACAAAAGAGTTCTATCGACTCCTCATCAGAACAGGCCATGCAAAAGCTGATAAGGATAAAGTTGCCCGATACCTTAATAGGTTAAGGCCAAGCATTCAAGAAGAGTTGAATCTGCTTCGAATGAATAGTATTGAAGAGGCATACCAGTTTGCCCTAAAAGTAGAGGAAAAGCTAAACAAGAAATTTGAGAGCAGACAAAATGGAAGAGGTCATGGTGTAAGATCTGGTGGATGGTCATATGGTGGCCAAAATGAAGATCCGAAAAAGAAGGATGAGGCCAGTAGCAATTAGAATTAGAGAGAAAATAATTCCAATCATTTTTAGGATTAGAGTAATAGAGATCAGAGAGGAAGAGGAAGAGGACAAGGATCTAGAAGAGGAGGCTTCCATGGAACATGTTTTCACTGTGGAGAAGAAGGTCATAGGGCATTTGAATGTCCTCAGTGCCAAGGCAGAATAGATGGGAGAATTGAGGGCCAGGCCAGAGTTGCACATGTAGATGAAGATGCTAGATCATCAAATTTTGAAGATGCTAAAAGAGGAGAAACGCTAATTAACAGAAGAGTCTTGCTGAGTGGTGAGAATGAACCTGAACAAAGGGGGAGCCTGTTTCACACTAGATGCAAGTGTGAGGGTAAATGCTATGATGTGATTATCAATAGTGGAAGCACTAACAATTTGGTGTCAAAGGAGATGGTGACAAAGTTAAAGCTCAAGAAACAAAAACACTCACATCCATATCGGTTTGCCTGGGTGCAGGATGACCACAAGGTCATGGTCAGTGAACAGTGCCTGGTAAAGTTCAAGATCGGTTGTTACCAAGATAAGGTACTATGTGATATCATCTCTATGGATGCATGTCATATGTTGTTGGGTAGACCATGGCAGTTTGACAGAGGTGTTGTACATGATGGTCGTGCGAATACCTATTCCCTGACAAAGAATGGAGTGCTACATAAGCTAAAGTCATTGAAGGAGATCGAAGAAAAGGTATGTGGTAATGCAAGAATAACATTTGTTGATGGAGGAAAATTCCTAGATGGTATGAGGTATGAGCATGTGTGTTTTTCTTTAATTCTAAAAGTTGGTAAAGAAGAAGTAGAGGATGTACTTGTAGAGGTTGCAGATTTGTTGAATGAGTTTCAAGATATTGTATCTGATAATGTACCTGATGGATTACCGCCGGTAAGGAAGATCAGTCATCAAATACATTTGATTCCAAGAGCCAATTTTCCAAACAAGGAAGCACACAAAATGACACCAGCAGAGAGTGAAGAGTTGAATAGACAAGTACACAAGTTATTGCAGAAGGGGTTGATTCGAGAGAGTCTGAGTCCCTATGTTGTACCAGTGGTATTAGCACCAAAAAAGAATGGAGAGTGGAGGATGTGTACAGATTCCAGAGCAATAAACAAGATCACAATCAAGTATAATTTTTCATTGCCATGAATGGATGATATTATAGATTGTTTGAGTGGAGTTGTGTATTTCTCAAAGATAGATCTAAAGAGTGGATATCACCAGATTCAGATCAAAGAAGGAGATGAATGGAAGACTACCTTCAAGACAAAGGAAGGACTGTATGAGTGGTTGGTCATACCTTTTGGGGTAACCAATGCACTAAGCACTTTCATGCAGCTCATGAACGAGGTTCTGAAAGAATTTCTGGGTAAGTTTGTCATTGTTTACATAGATGATATTTTGATTTTTAGGAAGACATTGGAGGAACATATGATGCATATTCGTATGGTGTTTGAGAAGTTGAGAGATGAGAAATTGTTGATTAATTTGAAGAAGTGCAATTTTGTGAAGAAAGAGTTAGTGTATTTGGGATTTGTAGTTTCAGCAGAAAGTCTAAAAATGGACCCAGAGAAGATACAACCTATCCTTGAATGGCCTACTCCAAGGAGTGCTACTGAGGTAAGATCTTTTCATGGTCAAGGAAAGTTGAATCAGATGCATTTGAAATGGGTTGAGTTTTTGTAGAGTTATACATTTATTTTAAAACATAGAAGTGGAAAGTCTAACAAGATTGCAGATGCTCTTAGCAGAAGGCAACTATTACTGAGAGAGATGCAGATTGAGGTGGTTGGGTTCAAGGAACTCAAGAATTTGTATCCAGAGGATCCTGATTTTGGTGAAGTTTGAAAAGCTTGTACAGAACCTGTTATTCTAGATAGGATGAAATGGCTGAATTTTATCATCCAAGATGATATGCTATTCCGAGGGAGTCAGTTGTGCATTCCACAAAGTTCTATGAGGGGGAATCTTATCAAGGAGAAGCATAGTGGAGGATTGGCTGGACATTTTAGTCATGATAAAACCCTTGCTTTGGTAGGTGAAAATTATTATTGGCAACAATTAAAGCAGGATGTGAAGAAGTTTGTACAGAGTTGCAGAGTATGTCAGATGGCGAAAGGAGTGAAGCAGAATACAGGCTTGTATCATCCATTACCTATACCAGAGAAGCCTTCGGAGGATATCAGTATGGACTTTGTTCTTGGTTTACCGATGACATAGCAGGGACATGATTCAATTTTTGTAGTAGTTGACAGATTTTCAAAGATGACACATTTCATTCCCTGCAAGAAGACTAATGATGTTGTTCATGTAGCAGAATTGTTTTTCACAGAAGTGGTGAGACTACATGGTTTTCCAAAGACCATAGTGTCAGATCGAGATACTAAGTTTGTTGGATATTTCTGGTGGACATTGTGGAAGAAGTTGAAGATAGATTTGAAGTTCAGTTCATCACATCATCCACAGACTGATGGATAGACAGAGGTGGTGAATAGAAGTTTGGAAAATTTTCTGAGATGTTTGGTTGGAGATAAGCCAACAGGATGGGATTTGATTTTACCATAGGCAGAATTTGCAAACAATAATTCTATCAATAGGAGCACTGGTAAATCACCATTCCAGATTGTATATGGAAGTAGTACAAGAAATGCATCTGAATTGAGAAAGATAGATAAAAGAGAAATAAGTAGTGCTAAAGCTGAGGATTTTGCAGAACACTTGAAGAACATCCATGAAGAGGTGAGGAAGCATATTACCAAGATGAATGCGTAGTATAAGGCTAAGGTAGATGAGAAAAGGAGGCATAAGGAATTTCAGGTTGGGGATGAAGTCATGGTTCATTTGTGGAAGGATTGATTTTCGGTTGGTACATATAACAAGCTGAAAATGAAGAAGTTTGGACCATGTAAGATATTGAAGAAGCGTGATTCAAGAAATGCATATGAGGTAGAATTGCCTAGTGAGCTGAATATTTCACCAGTGTTTAACATTTCAGATTTGATAGAGTATCACGAAGGAGGTATTGAAGATGAGGTTGCAGCAACACAGTGGAGTATTCCAGCAACCAGTTCAAATTTCAAGGAGATTGAAGACATACTGGATAGTCGTGTTGGCAGAAGCACAAGGAATAGGACATATGAAGAGTATTTGGTCAAATGGAAAGGATGACCCATTGAAGATTAATCATGGCTAACAAAGGAGGTTAACCATCTTGATTTTTCTCTGCACACTTCAGTTGTGATAGGGTCACTTCTCAAATTACTCTGGGTGTCCGATGTAGGAGCATCCTAGGTGTAAGATCAATCTTGCATCACCCAAAAATATTTCTATTTTTGTATTCAATAAGGGCTATCTTGTGGAGAGTTGCTATTTATGGAAACTTGCTATTTTTAGTAAGTTGGTCTAATGATCTTAGAATGTTCTAATTTTACATATGGAGGTTCATCTCAGTCATATCAACCTGCTAGCAAAGTTTCATGGCTAGATCAGGTCTAGTTTTGAAGATGTTGATGATTTTCGGTATTGGCAGTAGGGTACAGAAACTTTGAACTTAGTTTTGAAGGCTTTAGAGGCCCCGGATGAGGTTGAAAATTTGGGTGACGGGCGCTTTGCATGGGTCAAGCCTATAGAGCACTTCATGGCATTCTTAGAATGTGGTTATAATAGCCAATCGGGTCAACGGGTGATGACTTATGGTCTTCGGAAGTTGGGTCACCTAAAATGGTGAAAAATAATTTTTCTTCAAAATTTCTGTTTGGGTTTCAAAACTCATTTTAAGCCGACTTTGATGTAATAAATTGTAAAATAAAATAATTCTAAGTTTGGTCAGCCCTAAGGGCTAAATTTCTAGAACCTTCTTGGGTGGTGGAAATTGCCTATATAAAGAAGGCCCATAGTGTTGTCTAGGGCAGTTCTGGGTATTGATGCGAGGCTTTGTCCTACAGAATATTGTAAGGGAATGCCCATGTGGCTTTACATACTGTAATTCTGAAAGTTTGTAATTCCACATTTGTGGAGATAATAAGAAGCTAATTTTCTATTCTTGCATATTATTGTTGTTGTTTCTCTATTTTTGTTATGTGTTTGTGGTATTAAGGGGAGCACCCTTCATCAGTTTATATGTATGTATATGATTGTTAGAAGTGTGATTTCCATTACACCAAAAGTTTGTTACACTTATAGAATCCATAGCAGGTGATTAGGTCATGTTGAAAAGTTGAGCACTGCACTGAACAACATAAGGAGACCAAGGATGCACACCTTGTAAAATTCCCCCTAGCATAAGTGAGGGGTTTGAACTTGTCACCAAGCTCTGATACCACTTATTATGAGTGTGATTGTCATTACATTAAAGGATCAACCTATTAATGCCCAACAAAACCACTACACTTATAGAATCCATAGCAGGTGGTTGTGCCATGTCAAACCCGAGCATTGCACAACACAACACAAGGAGAACAAGGATGCCCACCATGAAATATTATATGTATGTAATATTATATGTATGTATGTATATATGTAGGTATGTGTGTATACATAATATATATATACATATATGTATATATATAAATACACACACACACACACACATATATATAGATGTATATATATGTATAGATGTATATATATATATATATATATATATATATATATATATATATATATATATATATATATATATATATATATATATGTATGTATGTATAGATGTATAGATATATATATATATATATATATATATATATATATATATATATATATATATGTATAGATATATATGTATATATACATATATATATATATATATACATATATCTATATATATATATGTGTGTGTGTGTGTGGTATATATATATATGTATATATATGTATAGATATATATATATGTATATATACATATATATATATACATATATATATATACATATATATATACATATATATATATATACATATATAGATATATAGATATATAGATATATACATATATACATATATATATAGATATACATACATATATATATATATACATATATAAATATATACATATATATATATAGATATACATACATATAGATATATAGATATACATACATATATATATATATATACATACATACATATATATACATACATACATATACATACATACATACATACATACATACATACATATATATATATATATATATATATACATACATACATACATATATGTACTTAAATTTACATACCTACCTTCCTATATATATATATATATAGACACACACACACAGTATATGTGTGTGTGTGTGTGTGTGTGTAGTAGAGTTCCAAATCATTTGATTGATGAAGAGGATTTGAAAAGTGGAGATAATAAGAAGTCCTAGTAAAAAGGTTGAGTTGTGAGAAACTACAATGGACACTTGATTAGTTGGCACATTGGCAAAATAATGTGTTGTTTATCGATAATACTAAGTGAAGAAGACAATTAAATTGAAAAAAAGAAGAGATAAGGAGAGAAAGACTGAAAGCATAGGCTTGATTGAGTAAAAGAGAAGAAGACTAAGGAACTTAAATTATAAGCTAAGTGATGCTAGTGTTGACTGAGTCCCAATATAAGTTGATAAAATATACTGTCTACAGAGAATCACCAATGACCAAGTATCTAAAATTGGACTGAGTGAAGACAATGAGTGTTGAGAAGAACAATTAATCTAAGTGACTGAGTTATTTAGTGAAGATCAAGCAAAAGAATGTGTAGTGATGATTGAGTGTCAACATTTTCCAATTTTTGAAGGGATTGAGATTCCCACCCAACATTATTGAATTATTTGAATATGAAAAGCATGATGAAGATATGGATGAGTGATGAAGGGTGCTCCCCTTAATACCACAAACACATAACAGACATAGAGAAACAACAACAATAATATGCAAGAAAAGAAAATTGGCTTCTTATTATCTCCATAAATGTCGAATTATAAATTTTCAGAATTACAACATGCAAAGCCACATGCGCATTCCCTTACAATATTCTGTGGGACAAAGCCTCGTACTATTACCCAGATCTACTACCCAGAACTATTCTGAACTACCTAAGACAATAATACAGCCTTCCTTATATAGGCAATTCCCCACCGCCTGGGAAGGTTCCAAAATTTTAGCCAATAAGGCCGACCAAACTTAGAATTATTTTATTTTACATTTTATTACATCATAGTCGGCTCAAGATAACCTTTGAAACCCGAACAAAATTTTGAAGAAAATTATTTTCCACCATTTCAGGTGGCCCAACTTCCGAAGACCATAAGCCATCACCAGTTAACCCGATCGGCTATTATAACCCCATTTTGGAAATGCCACGAAGCGCTCTACAGGCTTGACCCACACAAGCGCCCATCACTCAAATTTTTGACCTCATCTGGGGCCTCTAAAGCCTTCAAAACTGAGTTTAAAGTTTCTGTACCCTGCTGCCAATACCGAAAATCTTCAATATCTTCTAATATACACTTGATCTGGCAATGAAACTTTACTGGCAGACTTGTATGACCAAAATGAACCTCCAAGAAAGAAATCAGATCATTCTAAGCACATACAAAAATTACCAAAAATAGTAACATTCCATAAATAGCAGCTCTACACAAAATAGCCCTTATTGAAAATAAAAACAGAAATATTTTTTGGGTGATGCAAGATTGCTCTTACACCCAGGATGCTCCTGCATCAGACACCCGGGGTAATTTGAGAAGTGACCCTGTCATGACTTAGGTGTGCAGAGGAAACCCAAGATGGCTAACCTCCTCCTTTGTCAGCCATGATGAATCTTCAACAGGTCATCCTTTCCACTTGACCAGATATTCTTCATATGTCCTGTTCCTTGTGCTTCTGCCAACACGACTGTCCAGTATATCTTCGATCTCCTTAGTCTCTGAACTAGTTGCTGGAATACTCCACTGTGCTACTGTGATCTCATCTTCAACACCCCCTTCATGATATTCTGTCAGATCTGAAATGTTAAACACTGGTGAAATATTTAGCTTAGTAGGCAATTCTACCTCATATGCATTTCCTGAATCATGTTTCTTCAGTATCCTACATGGTCCAAACTTCTTCATTTTCAGCTTGTTATATGTACCAACTGGAAACCACTCCTTCCACAAATGAACCATGACTTCATCACCAACCTAAAATTCCTTATACCTCCTTTTCTCATCTGCCTTAGCCTTATACTGTGCGTTCATCTTGGTAATATGCTTCCTCACCTCCCCATGGATGTTCTTCAAGTGTTCTGCAAAATCCTCAGCTTCAGCACTACTTATTTCTCCTTTATCTATCTTCCTCAATTCAGATGCATTTCTTGGACTACTTCCATATACAATCTGGAATGGTGATTTACCAGTGCTCCTGTTGACAGAATTATTGTATGCAAATTCTGCCTGTGGTAAAATAAAATCCCATCCTATTGGCTTATCTCTAACCAAACATCTCAGCAAATTTCCCAAACTCCTATTCACCACCTCTGTCTGTCCATCAGTCTATGGATGATGTGATGAATTGAACTTCAAATCTGTCTTCAACTTCTTCCACAACGCACGCCAGAAATATCCAACAAACTTAGTGTCACGATCTGAAACTATGGTCTTTGGAAAACCATAAAGTCTCACTACTTCTCTGAAAAACAATTCTGCTACATGAACAACATCATTAGTCTTCTTGCAGGGAATGAAATGTGCCATCTTTGAAAATCTATCAGCCACTACAAAAATTTAATCATGTCCCCGCTGAGTCCTCAGTAAACCAAGAACAAAGTCTATGCTGATATCCTCCAAAGGCTTCTCTGGTACGGGTAATGGCTGATACAATCCTATATTTTGCTTCACTCTTTTTTCCATCTAACATACTCTGCAACTCTGTACAAACTTCGTCACATCTTGCTGCAACTGTGGCCAATAATAATTCTCACTAACCAAACCAAGGGTTTTATCACGACCAAAATGTCTAGCCAATCCTCCACTATGCTTCTCCTTGATGAGATTCTCCCTCATAGAACTTCGTGGAATGCACAACTAACTCCCTCTGAATAGCATATCATCCTAGATGATGAAATCCAACCATTTGATCATGTCTAGAGTAACAGGTTCTGTACAAGCTTTCCAAGCTTCACCAAAATCAGGATCCTCTGGATACAAATTCTTGAGTTCCTTGAACCCAACCACTTCAATCTGCATTTCTGTCAGCAATAGTTGCCTTCTGCTAAGAGTATCTGCAACCCTATTAGACTTTCCACTCCTGTATTTCAAAACAAATGTATAACTCTGCAAAAACTCAACCCATTTCAAATGCCTCTGATTCAACTTTCCTTGACTATTCAAATATTGCAAAGCTTGATGATCAGTATACAAAACAAACTCCTTAGGAAGCAGATAATGTCTCCACTTCTTTAATGCCTGAACTATAGCATAAAATTCTTGATCATAAACAGAATATTTCCCCTTGGCATCATTTAACTTCTCACTGAAATAAGCAACAGGTTTACCTTCTTGGCTCATAACAGCTCCTATTGCAATACCACTAGCATCACAATCTATTTGAAACACTTTATTAAAATTTGGAAGTGCTAAAACAAGTTGTTCTGTAACTTTTTGTTTCAACAATTGAAAACTCTTTTCTGCCCTATTAGTCCACTTAAACTCTTTTCTATCCCCTCTCATTGTTTCAGTCAAGGGACCACAAATACTGCTAAAATTTTTGATAAACTTTCTGTAAAAGCTAGCCAAACCATGAAAAAATCTTATGTCAGTAGCACTCCTTGGAGTAGGCCATTCAAGGATAGCCTGTACCTTTTTTGGGTCCATTTTTAGACATTCTGCTGAAACTACAAATCCCAAATACACTAACTCTTTCTTCACAAAACTACACTTCTTCAAATTAATCAAGAATTTCTCTTCTCTCAGCTTCTCAAATACCATACGAATATGCATCATATGCTCCTCCAATATCTTACTAAAGATCAAAATATCATCTAGGTAAACAATGACAAACTTACCCAGAAATTTTTTCAGAACCTCGTTCATGAGCCGCATGAAAGTGCTCGGTGCATTGGTTAGCACAAAAGGCATGACTAACCACTCGTACAGTCCTTCCTTTGTCTTGAAGGCAATCTTCCATTCATCTCCTTCTCTGATCCGAATCTGATGATATCCACTTTTCAGATCTATCTTTGAAAAATACACAGCTCCACTCAAACAGTCCATAATATCATCCATTCGTGGCAATGGAAACATGTACTTGATTGTGATCTTGTTTATTGCCCTAGAATCTGTACACATCCTCCACTCTCCATTCTTCTTTGGTGCTAATACCACTGGTACAGCACAGGGACTCAGACTCTCTCGAATCAACCCCTTCTGTAACAGTTCATGTACTTGTCTGTTCAACTCCTCACTTTCTGCAGGTGTCATTCTATGTGCTGCCTTATTTGGCAAACTCACTCCTGGAATCAAGTCCATCTGATGACTGATCTTCCTGACTAGTGGTAATCCATCAGGCATGTTATCGGATACAATATCCTAAAACTCATTCAACAAATCTGTAACTTCTACAGGAACATCTTCTACTTCCTCTTTACCAGCTTTTGGAATTAAAGCAAAACATACATGCTCATGCCTCATACCATCTAGGAAATTTCTTCCATCAACAAAAGTTATCCTTGCATTACCACATACCTTTTCTTCAGTCTTCTTCAATGGTTTTAGCTTATGTCGCACTCCATCCTTTGTCAGGGAATAGGTGTTCGCACGACCATCATGTACAGCACATCTGTCAAACTGCCATGGTCTACCCAACAACATATGACATGCATCCATCGATATGATATCACACAGTACCTCATCTTGGTATCCGCCAATCTTGAACTTCACCAGGCATTGTTCATTGACCATGACCTTGTGGTCATCCTATACCTCGGCAATCCGATATGGATGTGGGTGTTTCTGTCTCTTGAGTTTCAACTTTGTCACCATCTCTTCTGACACCAAATTGTCAGTGCTTCCACTATCGATAATCACATCATAATATTTACCTTCACACTTGCACCTGGTGCGAAACAAGCTCCTCCTTTGCTCAGGTTCATTCTCACCACTCAACATGACTCTTCTGTTAATCAACATTTCTCCTCTTTCAGCATCTTCAGAATTTGATGATCTGACATCTTCATCTACATGTGCAACTCTGGCTTGGCATTCAAATGCCCTATGACCTTCTTTTCCACAGTGAAAACATGTTCCATGGAAGCCACCTCTTCCAGATCCTTGTCCTCTTCCCCTTACTCTTTGATCTCTATTATTCTGATCCTGGAAGCGATTGGAATTGTTTCCTCTCTGATTCTAACTGCTACTGGCCTCATCCTTCTTTTTCGGATCTTCATTTCGGCCACCATATGACCGTCCACCAGATCATCCACCGCGACCTCTTCCATTTTGTCTACTCCAAAACTTCTTGTTCAGCTTTTCCTCTACTTTTAGGGAAAACTGGTATGCCTCTTCAATACTACTCATTCGAACCAGATTCAGCTCCTCCTGAATGCTTGGCCTTAACCCATTAAGGTATCGGGAAACTTTCTCCTTATCAGCTTCTGCATGGCCTGTTCTGATGAGAAGTCGATAGAACTCCTCTGTATACTCCTGAACAGATCTTTTTGCTTGCTTCAAACTCTGCATTTTCTTCAGTAGGTCAAGCTCATAATCAACAAGAATGAACTGTCGCTTCAATTTATCCACCATCCGATCCCATCTCATGATTTTCTCCTTTCCCCTTCTATTTCGCTCCAACTGAATCTCTTGCCACCATATCTTCGCATGACCTTTCAGTCTGGCCTTCACAAATTTGACCCTATCAGGATCCTCGACATCTTCATACTCAAAATATTCTTCACATTCATTGATCCAGTCTATCAATTCCTCCGGGTTAAGATTTCTAAAAAATGTAGGAACCTCAATCTTAGGTCTTTTCCCAATCTTAGAAATCGCCCGAAAAAGTCTTTCTTCCTCCTTGTTCACAATTTCAACTTCTCCTTCTTGATATTCTTCTTCGGCTTCATCCTCGCTTTCGTCTCTGACATTAAGATTCATTCCTCTGTGAATCTCTTCTTGCAATGCTCGCACTTGTCTCTGCAGCTCTCTAACCTCAGGTTTCATAGCACCAGCTCTTCCGCCACATTCTCTTCGTGGAGGCATTTTTGCGATGCGTACTGAAACCCTAACCACGGTCTTGGTGCAAACTGCCTCACAGTCGGTGATCTATTTACACACTCAAGAAAACCTGCTCTGATACCACTTGATGAAGGGTGCTCCCCTTAATACCACAAACACATAACAGACATAGAGAAACAACAACAATAATATGCAAGAACAGAAAATTGGCTTCTTATTATCTCCACAAATGTGGAATTACAAATTTTTAGAATTACAACATGCAAAGCCACATGGGCATTCCCTTACAATATTCTGTAGGACAAAGCCTTTTACTATTACCCAGATCTACTACCCAGAACTATTCTGAACTACCTAAGACAATAATATAGCCTTCCTTATATAGGCAATTCCCCACTGCCTAGGAAGGTTCCAGAATTTTAGCCAATAAGGCCGACCAAACTTAGAATTATTTTATTTTACATTTCATCACATCATAGTCGGCTCAAGATAACCTTTGAAACCCAAACAAAAATTTTGAAGAAAATTATTTTCCACCATTTCAGGTGGCCCAACTTCCGAAGACCATAAGTCATCACCAGTTGACCCGATCGGTTATTATAACCCCATTTTAGAAATGTGACGAAGTGCTCTACAGGCTTAACTCGCGCAAGCACCCATCACCCAAATTTTTGACCTCATCCGGGGCCTCTAAAGCCTTCAAAACTGAGTTCAAAGTTTCTGTACCCTGCTGCCAATATCAAAAATCATCAATATCTTCCAATATACACTTGATCTGGCAATGAAACTTTACTGGTAGACTTGTATGACCAAAATGAACCTCCAAGAAAGAAATCAGATCATTCTGAGCACATACGAAAATGACCAAAAATAGGAACTTTCCATAAATAGCAGCTCTGCACAAAATAACCCTTATTGAAAATAAAAACAAAAATATTTTTGGGTGATGCAAAATTGCTCTTACACCCAGGATGCTCCTGCATCAATGAGTGACCTAGAGTATTTAATGCATGATAAATCATGTTTACACATTTCTATGAATGGATTCGAGGACAAGTTTTGAGAATTAACAAGAAGGTTAGAAGGAGAATGAAATGTTGAAAGATTCAATGAATCTAACCAAAACATAAGATCTATAGTTATGTTTAAGAGGAAAAATATCAAGCTACCTAGTTGAGCATGTTTAAGGATAACATAATTGCAGGTTATGCAAGTGGTTGATTTAGTTGATTGACGAACCTAAGTAGAAGGCTGAGAATAGATGTAAAGAGTTGTGAAGAGGTGATTTATTGAAGGGTTTCCAAGAAGATCATATATGGAGATGATAATGAAGGCCACTTAGTGGATCAACATATGATCTATATTTAGATATGTATTTGCAAAGTGATTTTTATGTATCAAATCAACCCTAACTATTGTATTAGTTGAAATCTTTTAATCAAGGTTGACCTAATAGTCATTTAAATAAATACTTTAGTCAAGGTGACATTCTAATAGAATGTTCTTAAGTCCTCTAACAAGGCCACTCCTAATAGGGTGATTAAATCCTTTAACAGGATCACACCTAATAGTGTGTATTATAACCTTTAACATGGTGGGCTCCTCACACAGCTTACTTCAAAAGAGTAAAAATTTGTAGCATGTTATTGGTGGTTTTTCCCAAATTGGGTTTCCACGTTAAATCCCGCTATCATAATTATGTGAATGTTATTTGATGTGTTTTACTATTAAGTGTTTCATATTTTTCAAGCTGATTACTTTTTCATAGTTGACTGCAAGTTTTTGTTACTGGTTATATGATATAGAGACCAAGTGGATGAGAGAATTGGTGAATAAGATTTATAACCAAGACAGTGATCTTATATAGTGTTGGTTGGACGCTTACCAACTCTCATATAGTTTGGATAGTTCCAAGCTAACTATACAATGTATTATGCCAACATTCTCCCCCTTAATACATTGATCCTTTAAAAAAAAACATCAAATTAACTTTTCCCTAGGGATCCCCCCGTTAAGGCTTACGTAACAAAACACGCTGATTACATAATATGAATACATATATTGATAAAATCTTCTTTTTAAAGTTGAAAATCCTAAAACATGCACGGCTCGATCAAGGTATCTTGTGACCCTTAGAAAGGTGTAGCTTCAAGTTGTGTTCTTAAGCTCTCAGTCCCAAACTTTCGAATCATAGTCTTGAATTATTCAACAATGATCCCTAAGAGATGCTATATATCTTTATCATTTTCTAATGACAGTGAAGGGTATAATTATCAATCATATACACTAAAGCTCACTTGACAGAAATCCATATTGAGCACACTACCAAATCCTAAACCTATCTCCAAAATGAATCTTCACAAGACATACATTTTACAAATTTGTCAACATTAGAAAGGGAAAAAAACAAAAAAGAAAGCCAAAAATAATTCTCATGCAAAACACCATCTCAAAGCGAGAAGCTAACTTGAGATGATAGAAATTCCTATATCCTTTGATGCCGCCAACCTCCATAAGTGAAGGTTCTAAGTATAAGATTGTGATTAATAGGAGACTCAAAATCATTAATGACCTCTCCATTGTCTGATGTGTCCTCATTTTCAATGCAGGTGACATTTCCTTCTTCAGATTCTTCTTTAATTTATCCTTTAAGAACATCACTAGCTCTAGTTCTACAAATCCATGTTGTGTGCCCCTTTTTCTTATAGTAAAAACATCTATTGTCTCCTCTATTGTTATTTGACCATTTTTTAGTACTTTGTGAGTATAATGCCTGATCTATTTGATGAGCTTCTTCTATGACTTCCTTTGTCCTATTTTCTTCTTCTAGAAGGGCTAAAATCATATCCTCTAGAGCCTGTGAAGTGAGTTGACTTAGTGTAAAGACAACATTACTATATTTGGAAGATAAGCTATTTAACAAGATGGCCTTAGCATCATCGTCATCAACATGAGCCTTAACTTTTGCAAATTGTATAATGAGAGAACTTAAATTACTTATATGATTAGACATTATGATCTCATTCGCCATTTTGAATCTAAACAATTGAATTTTGAGAGAAAAATTTGCATTGACAGCTTTTGCTCCAAACAACTTGTTTAGATTTTCCCAAATCTTGACAAAAGTGTTATCTTGATCTACATGATGAAGCTTAGAATCTGGAAGAGAAAGACCAATAATAGCCTTGGCTTTATCATTTCTACCGTTCCACTCCAACAATTTATTTCCATCTATGGGTGGTTTTTCTTTTCCGCTTAATATGCCCCATATGTTTTTATTCATCAATTGCATTTGGATTTTTATTCTCCATGTATGAAAATTGAAACTAGAGTATTGATGAAGGGTGCTCCCCTTAATACCATAAACACATAACAGAAATAGAGAAACAACAACAATATGCAAGAACATAAAATTGGCTTCTTATTATCTCCACAAATGTGGAATTACAAACTTTCAGAATTACAATATGCAAAGCCACATGGGCATTCCCTTACAATATGCTATAGGATAAAGCCTCGAACTATTACCCAGATCTACTACCCAGAACTATTCTGATCTGCCTAAGACAATAATACAGCCTTCCTTATATAGGCAATTTTCCACCGCCTGGGAAGATTCCAGAATTTTAGCCAATAAGGCTGACCAAACTTAGAATTATTTTATTTTACATTTTATTACATCATAGTTGGCTCAAGATAACCTTTGAAACCTGAACAGAAATTTTGAAGAAAATTATTTTTCGCCATTTTAGGTGGCCCAACTTCCAAAGACCATAAGTCATCACCAGTTGACCCGATCGGCTATTATAGCCCTATTTCAGAAATTCCACGAAGCACTCTATAGGCTTGACCAGGGAAAGTGCCTGTCACCCAAATTTTTGACCTCACCCAAAGCCTCTCAAGCCTTCAAAATTGAGTTCAAAGTTTCTGTACCCTGTTGCCAATACCGAAAATCTTCAATATCTTCCAATATACACTTGATCTGGCAATGAAACTTTACTGGCAAACTTATATGACCAAAATAAACCTCCAAGAAAGAAATTAGATCATTCTGAGCACATAAAAAAATTACCAAAAATAGTAGCTTTCCATAAATAGCAGTTCTGCACAAAATAGTCATTATTAAATTTTAAAATAGAAATATTTTTTTGGGTGATGCAAGATTGCTCTTACACCCAGGATGCTCCTGCATCAGACACCCAGGGTAATTTGGGAAGTGACCCTGTCACGACTAAGGTGTGCAGAGGAAAACCAAGACGGCTAACCTCCTCCTTTGTCAGCCATGATGAATTTTCAATAGGTCATCCTTTCCACTTGACCAGATATTCTTCATATGCCCTGTTCTTTGTACTTCTGCCAACATGACTGTCTAGTATATCTTCGATCTCCTTAGTGTCTGAACTAGTTGCTGGAATACTCCACTGTGCTGCTGTGATCTCATCTTCAACACCTCCTTCATGATACTCTGTTAGATCTAAAATGTTAAACACTGGTGAAATATTTAGCTCAGTAGGCAATTCTACCTCATATGCATTTCCTGAATCATGTTTCTTCAGTATCCTACATGGTTCAAACTTCTTCATTTTCAGCTTGTTATATGTACCAACTGGAAACCGCTCCTTCCACAAATGAACCATGACTTCATCACCAACCTAAAATTCCTTAAACCTCCTTTTCTCATCTACCTTAGCCTTATACTATGCATTCATCTTGGTAATATGCTTGCTCACCTCCCCATGGATGTTCTTCAAGTGTTCTGCAAAATCCTCAGCTTCAGCATTACTTATTTCTCCTTTATCTATCTTCCTCAATTCAGATGCATTTCTTGGACTACTTCCATATACAATCTAGAATGGTGATTTACCAGTGCTCCTATTGACAGAATTATTGTTTGCAAATTCTGCCTGTGGTAAAATCAAATCCCATCCTGTTGGCTTATCTCCAACCAAACATCTCAGCAAATTTCCCAAACTCCTATTCACCACCTCTGTTTATCCATCAGTCTGTGGATGATGTGATGAACTGAACTTCAAATCTGTCTTCAACTTCTTCCACAATGTACGCCAGAAATATCCAACAAACTTAGTGTCTCCATCTGAAACTATGGTCTTTGGTAAACCATGAAGTCTCACTACTTCTCTGAAAAACAATTCTACTACATGAACAACATCATTAGTCTTCTTGCAGGGAATGAAATGTGCCATCTTTGAAAATTTTTCAACCACCACAAAAATTAAATCATGTCCCCGTTGAGTCTTCGGTAAACCAAGAACAAAGTCCATGCTGATATCCTCCCAAGGCTTCTTTGGTACGGGTAATGGCTGATAAAACCTTGTATTCTACTTCACTCCTTTCACCATCTGACATACTCTGCAACTCTATACAAACTTCTTCACATCTTGCTGTAATTGTGGCCAATAATAATTCTCACTAACCAAACCAAGAGTTTTATCACCACCAAAATATCCAGCCAATCCTCCACTATGCTTCTCCTTGATGAGATTCTCCCTCATAGAACTTCGTGGAATGCACAACTGACTCCCTCTGAATAGCATATCATCCTGGATGATGAAATCCAACCATTTTATCCTATCTAGAGTAACAGGTTTTGTACAAGCTTTCCAAGCTTCACCAAAATTAGGATCCTCTGGATACAAATTTTTGAGCTCCTTGAACCCAACCACTTCAATCTGTATTTCTGTCAGCAATAGTTGCCTTCTGCTAAGAGCATCTACAGCCCTATTAGACTTTCCACTCCTGTGTTTCAAAACAAATGTATAACTCTGCAAAAACTCAACCCATTTCAAATGCCTTTGATTCAATTTTCCTTGACTATTCAAATATTGCAAAGCTTGATGATTAGTATACAAAACAAACTCTTTAGGAAGTAGATAATGTCTCCACTTCTTTAATGCCTGAACTATAGCATAAAATTTCTGATCATAAACAGAATATTTCCTCTTGGCATCATTTAACTTCTCACTGAAATAAGCAACAGGTTTACCTTCTTGGCTCATAACAGCTCCTATTGCAGTACCACTAGCATCACAATCTACTTCAAACACCTTATTAAAATTTGGAAGTGCTAAAATAGGTTGTTTTGTAACTTTTTGTTTCAACAATTGAAAATTTTTTTCTACCCCATTAGTCCACTTAAACTCTTTTCTATCCTGTCTCATTATTTCAGTCAAGGGTCCACAAATACTACTAAAATTTATGATAAACTTTCTGTAAAAGCTAGCTAGACCATGAAAAGATATTACCTCAGTAGCACTCCTTGGAGTAGGCCATTCAAGGATAGTCTATACCTTGTTTGGGTCCATTTTTAGACCTTCTCCTGAAACTACAAACCCCAAATACACCAACTCTTTCTTCACAAAACTGCACTTCTTCAAATTAATCAATAATTTTTCTTCTCTCAACTTCTCAAATACCATATGAATATGCATCATATGCTCATCCAATATCTTACTAAAGATCAAAATATCATCTAGGTAAACAATGACAAACTTACCTAGAAATTCTTTTAGAACCTCGTTCATGAGCCGCATGAAAGTGCTCGGTGCATTGGTTAGCCCAAAAGGCATGACTAACCAATCATATAGTCCTTCCTTTGTCTTGAAGGTAGTCTTCCATTCATCTCCTTCTTTGATTCAAATCTGATGATATCCACTCTTCAGATCTATCTTTGAGAAATATATAGCTCCACTCAAACAGTCCATAATATCATCCATTCATGGCAATGGAAACTTGTACTTGATTATGATCTTGTTTATTGCCCTAGAATCTGTACACATCCTCCATTCTCCATTCTTCTTTTGTGCTAATACCACTGGTACAGCACAGGGACTCAGACTCTCATGGATAAATCCTTTGTATAATAGTTCATGTACTTGTCTGTTCAACTCCTCACTTTTTGTAGGTGTCATTCTGTGTGCTACCTTATTCGGAAAACTCACTCCTGGGATCAAGTCCATCTAATGACTGATCTTTCTGACTGGTGGTAATCCATCAGGCACGTTATCAGATACAATATCTTGAAACTCATTAAACAAATCTACAACTTCTACAGGAACATCTTCTACTTCCTCTTTACCAGCTTTTGGAATTAAAGTAAAACATACATGCTCATGCCTCATACCATCTAAGAAATTTCTTCCATCAAAAAAAGTTATCCTTGCATTACCACATACCTTTTCTTCAGTCTCCTTCAATTGTTTTAGCTTATGTCACACTCCATCTTTTGGCAGGGAATAGGTATTTGCATAACTATCGTGTACAGCACATCTGTCGAACTACCACGGTCTACCCAACAACATATGACATGCATCCATAGAGATGCTATCACATAGTACCTCATCTTGGTACCCGCCGATCTTGAACTTTATCAGGTACTGTTCACTGACCATGACCTTGTGGTCATCTTGCACCCAGGCAATCTGATATGGATGTGGGTGTTTCTGTCTCTTGAGCTTCAACTTTGTCACCATCTCTTCTGACACCAAATTGTCAGTGCTTCCACTATCAATAATCACATCATAGCATTTACCCTCACACTTGCATCTAGTGTGAAACAGGCTCCTCCTTTATTCAGGTTCATTCTCACCACTCAACAGGACTCTTCTGTTAATCAGTGTTTCTCCTCTTTTCGCATCTTCAGAATTTGATGATCTAGCATCTTCATCTACATGTGCAACTTTGGCCTGGCCTTCATTTCTCCTGTCTGTTCTACCTTGGTGTTGAGGACATTCAAATGCCCTATGACCTTCTTCTCCACAGTGAAAACATGTTCCACGAAAGCCTCCCCTTCTAGATCCTTGTCCTCTTCCTCTTCCTCTTTGATCTCTATTACTCTGATCTTAGAAATGATTGGAATTATTTCCTCTCTAGTTTTAACTACTACTGGCCTCATCCTTCTTTTTCGAATCTTCATTTTGGCCACCATATGACCGTCCACTAGATCTTCCACTATGACCTCTTCCATTTTGTCTGCTCTCAAACTTCTTGTTCAGCTTTTCCTCTACTTTTAGGGCAAACTGGTATGCCTCCTCAATACTATTCATTCGAACCAGATTCAACTCTTCCTGAATGCTTGGCCTTAACCCATTAAGGTATCGGGAAACTTTCTCCTTATCAGCTTCTGCATGGCCTATTCTGATGAGGAGTCGATAGAACTCCTCTGTATACTCCTGAACAGATCTTCCTGCTTGCTTCAAACTTTGCATTTTCTTTAGTAGGTCAAGCTCATAATCAACAGGAATGAACTGTCGCTTCAATTTATCCACCATCTGATCCCATCTTGTGATTTTATCTTTCCTTCTTCCATTTCGCTCCAATTGAATCTCTTGCCACCAAATCTTCGCATGACCTTTCAGTCTGGCCTTCGCAAATTTGACCCTATCAGGATCCTCAACATCTTCATACTCAAAATATTCCTCACATTCATTGATCTAGTCGATCAATTCCTCTGGGTTAAGATTTCCAGAAAATATAGGAACCTCAATCTTAGGTCTTTTCCCAATCTTGGAAATCACTCGAAAAAGTCTTTCTTCCTCTGGTTCACAATTTCAGCTTCTCCTTCTTGTTATTCTTCTTCGGCTTCATCCTTGCTTTTGTCTCTGACATTAAGATTCATTCCTCTGTGAATCTCTTCTTGCAATGCTCGCACTTGTCTCTGCAGCTCTCTAACCTCAGGTGTCACAGCACCAGCTCTTCCGCCACGTTCTCTTCATGGAGGCATTTTCGCGATGCGCACTAAAACCCTAACCATGGTCCTGGTGCACACTCTCTCACAGTTGGCAATCTATTTACACACTCAAGAACTTGGCTCTGATACCACCTGATGAAGGGTGCTCCCCTTAATACCACAAACACATAACAGAAATAGAGAAACAACAACAATATGCAAGAACAGAAAATTGGCTTCTTATTATCTCCACAAATATGGAATTACAAATTTTTAGAATTACAATATGCAAAGCCACATGGGCATTCCCTTACAATATTCTATAGGACAAAGCCTCGAACTATTACCCAGATCTACTACCCAGAACTATTCTGAACTGCCTAAGACAATAATACAGCCTTCCTTATATAGGCAATTTTCCACCACCTGGGAAGGTTCTAGAGTTTTAGCCAATAAGGCCGACCAAACTTAGAATTATTTTATTTTACATTTTATTACATCATAGTCGGCTCAAGATAACCTTTGAAACCCGAACAAAAATTTTGAAGAAAATTATTTTCTGCCATTTCAAGTGGCCCAACTTTCGAAGACCATAAGTCATCACCAATTGACCCGATCAGCTATTATAACCCTATTTCAGAAATGCCACGAAGCACTCTACAGGCTTGACTAGGTCAAGCGCCCATCACCCAAATTTTTGACCTCATTCGGGATCTCTAAAGCCTTCAAAATTGAGTTTAAAGTTTATGTACCCTGCTGCCAATACCGAAAATCTTCAATATCTTCCAATATACACTTGATCTGGCAATGAAACTTTACTGGTAGACTTGTATGACCAAAATGAACCTCCAAGAAAGAAATCAGATCATTCTGAGCACATACGAAAATTGCCAAAAATAGTAACTTTCCATAAATAGCAGTTTTGCACAAAATAGCCCTTATTTAATTTAAAAATAGAAATAGTTTTTTGGGTGATGCAAGATTGCTCTTACACCCAGGATGCTCCTACATCAAGTATTTATATAATGGAAACTCCATTTCAAAACAATACAATCCAAATCAACAATTTTAAAATACAAGTGTGCTCATCTAAAAGAAGTTGGAGACTTCTGTTAGAAATTATTTCTCTACGAGGCCATGAATGATCAGCATTTCATTCTACGAGTGCCCACTGTTGGAAGAAATGGTTCACTTCAAGAAATGACTATAAGTCTACCAACACTTCATTCTACCAACATAGTTTTTCCCTCCATTTCCTAGTGCTATCTATCTCAGGAATAATCCATACATTCCACAAATCAATCCCAAGATCACTCCATTATGTTGAGCACAATAATCCTCCAATAATCCTTCACGCTCTACACCTTACTCTAATTTTCTTGTACATGAATCAAACTTCCATACCTTCATCATGGATTGAGACTAAAATCTATTACCATGCAGGTCTGTACATATGGTAACATGTTGTCACCTTTTCTCTCACCCCACCAAATGCACAAGATAACGGTCTTAATGGTCTTCAGAGCCTACCACTAGTGAGAAATAGTGAATGACTGCTATGGTTGTGCTCTAGTTGTTGTGTGTGCCAATAAGAAATGGTGATTACAGACTACAACGTGTGTGTGCTGGTCTCTGACCTTCCACAAGCGCATTCTACCGTAACCGATCACTACTTTTCCTAGCTTTCAAAATGATATTTAATATCATTCTATGGCTCCCATCACAAATAACACTGAAAGTGGATATCCTTCAAAATGACTGTCAATGCATGAACTCTCAGCATCCTCTACGTGAGCATAGGTAGTTTCACTAACTCCTCGCTACTATTGTTCACTCTTATCTTCCAGCATAATCTACCAGTGAATTCCTCTAGCATATCAAAGGTAGTTAATCCAATTACACAACAACTCCATTGTCAGTTTCAATCCACTTGTTTTCTCTGCTACCACATGAGAGAATTAAGGAATGAGGTTTCTATTTGATAACCAAGACAGTGATCTTATACAGTAATGGTTGGACGGTTACCAACTATCATATAGTTTGGACAGTTCCAAGACAGTTCCAGACTGAGTATACAATGTATTACGCTAACAGTGGACTATTGTCTAGATCTAATTTGTTTGAAGTGTTTAAAAGATGAATTGGTACATCTAGACCTGAGGATAACTAAGTCACCTCCCCTCTCAGTTATTTTGAAATCATTCTAACAATTGGTATTAGAGCTTGTGGTGCTTGTAATGAAAATTTTGAAGGTATTTCAAGAAAAAGATCAAGATGTACAAAAAGGAGGTACCAAAGTTGTACAAGGAGAACTTCCATGCATGAAAAAGTTTGATGAATCTACACCTAGCTGGAATTGGAGATGCAAAAAAATACTTTGTGAAAAATGACTACATAGCAACACCTACACCTTTGACATCCCACTAGATTAAGTAAAAGTAAGAACACAATCAGGAGCTATTGGAGATTTCATTAGCCCTAAATCATTCTAAATTTTAAGACATAAAGGACTGTACCACTGCAAATAAAAGTGGGACACAATAATATATATATAAATATAATAATATATTATATATGATATAATATATGTCCCTTATTTCTTTTTCATTAAACAACCTTACTGTTTTAAAACTTTATTTTTTAATATAAATGAATTTAAAAAAAATGACCATGTTAAAAGTATGTTTTAAAATTACCAAAGAAGTAATCACCGAAATGTTGAAATAAAAAAACCCTAAAAAAAAGGAAACTAATTTAAGTTTTTAGAAAATGTATAGCATCTTTAAGAAAAGAAAATTTAATTAAATTTTTTGGGGCCGTGTGTTGAACCCCAGCGGCACTATACACCAACATGGTGACAGTCGCTGCACTGTACTGTGTAGTGGCCAAACCACTGTATCGGTGGCCGGTCCGCTAGTATAGGACAATGACTACTCACCGCACTATGGTGGTAGCCCACCCGTACTCAGAGAAGGTCAGTTCGGACCACTGCAGTGGTAGCCAAGTATGGCCTTGTAAAAGTGTTTTATTTTTTAAAAAATATATTTATAATAACATCATTTTATTAAATAAAGTCATTTTAATTTATATCTTTTTTTTTTAAAAACAAGATTTGTTTATAAAGTTATTTTATTTAATAAGGTTTTTAGTTAATAAAGTCATTTTGTATAATAAGGTAAATTTTATATTGTTGAAATATTTTGTAAATAAAAGGACCTCTCTAGGGTTAGCTATTTTATAAAGTTTGTTTTGTTAAAACCATGTTTTTATATAAAGTTTAAACCGTGTACTCATTTTTGTATGCATTAAATTATTTTCTATTAATATTATCATTTATACTTAAGACTATTAAAACCTTTCTCGAAGCTTAAAAAACTAAACTAAAGTTTAAGTTTCTTCCTTTTATGCATGTTAACTTGTTAAAAATTTAGAGCTTATTCTGTACTAAAACATGCAAACTAAGCACATACATTTTGATCTAGTAAATGTATATATAAGAACATATACATACATACATACATACATACATACATACATACATACATATATACATATATACATATATATATATATATATATACATATATACATATATATATATATATATATATATATATATATATATATACATATGTATATATATATATATATATGTATATATATATATATATATATATATATATAATGATGCCGAATTAGAAGACACAATGAACATACCCAGACCTGCAACTTTAGTCAAATTTGAATACTCTAGTATACATCATCCAGATTTTAATCTTCTGGCAAACTTAATCCTAACGTTAATCTAGTGACACATGCAATGGAAGCACAATGGTTTTACCTTCAGACCTGGTTTTCTCCTTGCAGTATGGTAGATCTTAAATCCTTCCTCTTTGTAAACACCCCCCCCCCCCCTTTGTATATACTCAAGAATAAATAGGGGTATATACACACTTGTGTGTATATGCACCTATGTATGCTTGAGTGCATACTCACTTTTGAGTTCTAAATCTTCATGGCTCTCTGGCCCAATTTGCAAACCCTTCAACAATGAAATTAGGGTTTTGGACCATGTTTTATTTGGCCTAAACCCTAATTTCAAATTAGGGTTAGGGTTGGCCAAGAAGCCATAAAGAGATTTCTTATTTTTATTTTATTTGAAAATTGTTTCCTCTTAATGAGTCAATGATTAATTAATGTATTTGACTTTTATTTTCTCCTCTTTTAATTCCTTAAATTATGTAGTTCTTTTTATTAAATAATTCCCTTTTTTATTTTTGGCATTTCCCTATTATTGGGATTTGATTTGATTTTTGGAACAATGAGTTATTTAGATATTTTATTGCAAGATTATTCTATTAGTGTGTATAGTTTGGATCCTTTTAATTATTTATATATTAATTTAATTTAGCTTGTGCTAATGAATTTGTATTAATGTACCCTCATTTGTTAACTTCATTATTAAATTAATTGATCCTAATTATTTATCATACTATTATTTTCTCATGGTCATTAATTCTATTAGGGGGTTAATTAATCTATAATCCCTAGGTGGGACCTAGGTATGATAACAACCCCTAACAATATTTATTAAATTAATAATTAAGACTTAATTTTAATGTTCTAATTAACTACGTGATACACCTTATTCTTGTATAAATTAAACTTGGGAAACTTAATATTTTTTTAATTAATTTAGTATTAATGTCTTAAATTTTGAAGTTATTTGACTTAAGGATTTCTCCCTCGCAATCTCTTTATGACTAACCTTAGTTAGTGGTTACATCAGTCTAGTGCACCTAACATATAGGGGACATCAGCAAGCCAATGTGTGCCATGAAACCGGTTGTTAGTTAAGTGCATTGGTTGGTGATTTGTCTCTTGTGTTTTAGTGCACCTTAGAATGCAACCCTTTAGTTAGTATCTTTAGAAAAAAAATTGTTGTGTGTGTTTTGTACTAATTTTGGGCATGACAAACTGACAGCTATCTATGGTAGAGTTACAAATCTACTAAGAACCAAATATGAAAGCTTGAGAGGAAAGTTCGATGTAATGATAATGTTGGAAGGTGAGACTATTGGACAATATTGTGGCTAAGCTAAAGAGGTTTTGAATGCTATTAGAGGAGCTAATGGAAATATTGGTGATGAAACTATTATTAGCAAGGAATTGAGAACCCTACTTCCTATTTATGCTATTAGAATTTCTACAATACAAGAAATGATATGTGCTCCTAGTAAAAACTTAACTTTGGAAGGTCTGGTTGGTAGACTTACTGCTTTTGAATTATCAAATTTTGATAATATCACCTCTCCTACTATTGAATCTTCTTTCAAATATTAATTGGTTCTTCATAATTATTAGAAAGGAAAAGAAAGGTGTGTGAATAGTGATACTAACACCTCTCATGATGAACTTGATGAGCTTGAAGCACTAATGGCTACAAGACTACCTAGAGGAAAAGTGGTGTAGGATCACCAAGGTCAACTATAGGGCAATGGAAGTACACCAGGGTCATTGTGGATCCTTGGGTCATGGGACAAGACCATTTAAGGTCATTCGATATTTTAATGGACCATGATTGGTAATTTTATGTTATTTTCATTAGGTGTTATCAAAGAAAGTAAGTTATGGGATTTTGAAGGTTGAAATTCCTTTGTTGAGGCCTTAGAGTTGAAATATCCTCCTTGTGTGTTCCAAAGCTATGGCTGGAAACCAAAAGAATCCTAGGATGGGGAAGATATTTCTAACAAGGTCAGAGAAGGTGATGTACAATGCTTTCAAATATTATTTAGCCGAGGAGAGGAAAAGAGATCAAGAAAAGAAGGAAAGAGAAGAATAAAAGAAGATATAAGAAGAAGAAAGATGAAGAAACCTTTATGAGGCCCTTGATGAGAACCAGAAGAAGTGGGAGAAGATAGCACTACTCTTGGAACAAGTAGCAGATGAATATCAAGAAGATGAGAAGAAGATTGTTCATGAAGAGATGGAGGAATGTAGGACCAAAGAGGTTCTAGAGTTTAAATCTGAGATTGAAGATGAAGTTTTTGGTGAAGGAAACATTGAGTCAAGTCTTGAAGGGTTTGAAACTAAGAAACAAATTCAAGTAGGGGAAATGTTATGTCCTTTGGTGATGAATTATGGTGAGAAGCATGATAGCATGGTTGGAGAGGGAGCCAAGATGGATGGTAAGTTGTTGGTATGCCAAGGAGAAAGCCATGAGGAGGAAGAACAACAAGAGGTGGTAGTAGGGGTGAAAGAACCTATCTATGGGGTCATGAGTGTGGCTAAAGAAGCAACCATGAATGATGAAGAAAGTTTGGAATGCCTAGAGGAGATGCATAGTGTGTAAGATGCATTGGTGTCTATGAGGAGAGACTCAAGATTTGAAGACAAGGATGAGTTAAAAGCTGCAATAGTAGTCTCATGGAGGGAGGATAAATAAGAAATGGAGAATAATCATAAGAATATGGTTTACTTTTTTCCCATTGGAGGCAATCAGATTTTGTAGATGGTTGAGTATATTTTGGAGAAACATCATGCTAAGATGCCATGGATCACTATTGTGTATCTTTATAAACCAAAGGTGAAGATAAAAAGGTTTTTTTTACTGACATGTTTGTTCTTGCAATATTTTCAAGAGGACTTGGAAAGTTTTCATGTTGAGGAATATGGTACAGGAGCACCAAGGTCAACTCCAGAGCAATGGAAGTACACCAGGGTCACTGTGGATCCTTGGGTGATGGGAAAAGACCATTTAAGGTCATTTGATATTGTAATGGACCATGACTAGTCATTTTATGTCATTTTCATAATGTTTGTAATGATTTTAGTCATTTAGTTAGTGGGATCACCAAAGATGTAATATAAGCCATTGAATGGCATATGGGTTAAGGATGTAACCTTGGTGTGACTTGCTTAATCCAAGGACATATGTAAAGGTCAAGGACCTAGAAGGATACCTATGTTTTTTATATGGACATTAATTCCATTAAAATATGTAAATGCACTCAAAAGTGGAAAGATGCCAAAATAAATGTAAAATTGCATTCATTCAATTCTGGCCTAGAAGGGTCATATAAGGGTTAAGGGTTAGTATGGATAATGAAATTGTTTTGAAACCTTTCTAAATTCCTAGGAGGGTATTACAATCATGTTGTTAGGTTTACAACACTGGTTGTCAACTTGACAATACTATTTAATCATATTTTGTTTTGACAGTCAGTTTATGACTGTTTTGGAGACAGTTTAGGTAGTTAGAATGGGTGTAGTTAGTTTGTTGGAGAGTTTGGGACTCTATTTGAATGTATATTGATGGGAGTGGATGGGGTGATAGAGTTTTTGTGTAAAGAAACATTTCCAAATGGTCTTTAACAAACAACAAACATTTCATTTTATACAATATTCTGCCGTAGGGATATAGTCACTGTACCCATGACTTTGAATTATTTTGACAATGCAAAATTAATTAGGAAATTATGTAAGAGTATTTCCTTATGTTTCATTTACATATCCATGTGACTATTTCATTTTTTTAATTGTTATTAAGGAAAAACAATTGACTGGCATTGGGATTGTTCGTGGTTTTTCTTAGTTCCAATTAGTATTTTGGGATTGAGGTCTCGTTAGATGGATTGAATCTCCCACCCCTATGACAAATGTAATTGGTGGGAGATATCACTAATGTAATATATCCTTGTACCATAGTTTCTTTATGCAGGGATATGAGAAGATGTATTTGAGAAGCCACATAATGGTAGAATTTGTTGATTGAAGGGTGCCCTATCTTTCACTAGTCACTTGGAGAGTGTATTCCCTAAAGGTTCGATAGTTTTTAGGGTGGATTATGTATGTTTGGATCCATAATGATGTTTTTGGTCAATTATTTTTCCCTAGAGATAGTGGTGAAGGTTATTTTGAGTAGGCCCTAGATAAATGACCCTAGAGGCAAGGGTTTGGTGGCTATAAATATGGGTGAGGGATGAAGCCTTTAAAACTTGAAAATATATTTTACCTTAACCTTATTGAATACTTCTACCTAATTTGGAGCCAAGGGAATGGGAAATTTTATAAGTTGCTTTTTAATGGGAATGGAATTAGGCCTAGTTTGTGGCTACTAGAGTATTGGATCTAGTGTATGGTCCAAATGAGCATAGATTGGGATTTGGGTATGTTTTAGATAATAAAAAAGGGTATCTAAAACAATAATTGGTTTCTTGAGTTGTTTGGATAATTTTTTAGTAAAGGACAATTTAGTGACTGGTGAGGGCTAATAGCCTGAAGGGCTATTGGAGTGGTTTGTGTGGAAGATCATTTGACCATACTTCGAGGGCTAGTGGAACATGGATCATTGACCATGTCAAGGTGTTCTAATGTGGTAGAACAAAGTTGGAAGTCTTACTTGGAGATTTGATGACTTGGAGGCTCTAGGTGCATTGGGGGAAGCCTAGAATGGGAATCCAAGATTGGATATTTGATGTGAGAAGTTGTCTCACTTGCTGACTGATTGATCAATCATTTCAATCAGGGTATGGGCTCAGGAAGGCTTACACACCACCTCTGCATCAAAAAGGAAAATTCAAAGGTAAACTTCCTATAATCTATTTTTCCTGTAACAAAGTTGGTCATATTATTGCAAGATGTCCTAACGCAAATGACATGGATGAAAGGAGAGAAAGAGAGTACAAAGAAAAAAGGGATGACAAAGACTACAGAAGGTAAAAGGCACACATAGAAAAAGGTAATAAATCTTGTTATATTTTTGAAGAACAAAATGATAGTGAATTTGATGATCATGATATAGAAGTTGTTTATTTTTCCATGAAAGATGATTCTGATGAAGATGAGAAAACTACACTTATTTCAAATGTGAGTAAAGGTGATGATGGATAATTGATAGTGGTTACTCACATCATATGACTTGTGATAAAATTAAGTTTCAAACCTTAGATCATTACAAAGCAAGTTGTGTTAAGTTTGGTAATGATGCACCATGTTTTGTGGAAGGTAAAGGATCAATAAGATTGACTGATAAGATTAGGTGTGATAATTCTTACTGGGTTGAAGGACTTAACTCTAACTTGTTGAGTATTGCACAATTGAATATTTCTAGATACTGATTTGAATCCCATCATGAAAAGGAAAAGATCTTTGATGCTACTATTAAACTAATTGGAAGTGGAGAATAGACAAGAGGCAACTTGTTCTATCTAGACCTATGTGATGAGACTTATTTGATTGCACAATTTGATATATATGGTTGTGGCATAACAAGTTGTGTCATGTGAACTTTGATAATTTGGTAAGCATCAGTAAGATGAAAAGAGTAATAGGGTTACCGAGATTGAAGAAAATTGATAATGTCATGTGTAAGCAATGTCAATTGGGCAAAATGATAAAGTCTAGTTTCAAGAGAAAAACCTATAATTCTGATGATATTTTGGAATTAGTTCATACTGACCTTTGTGGACCTATTGGAGTGCAAAGATAATGTGGTGAAAAATATTTTATTCTATTTGTTGATGATTACTCTAGAATGATGACCGTGATGTTTCTTAAAGAAAAATATGATGCCTTTCAATTGTTTAAGTGGTATTTGACAAGGGTTGAAAAAGAAATAGGTAAGATTTTTAAATGTATGAGATCTGACAGAGGAGGTGAGTTCATATCTAATGACTTCAACACATTCTACAATGATAGAAGAATCAAGAGATAGATGCCTACGCTAAGGACTCCTTGACAAAATGGTATAGCTAAAAGAAGGAATAGATCAATCATGGATTGTGCTAGAAGACCGATGATAGACAAAAATGTTGCACAAAAGTACTGGAGAGAAGCTATAAGTACAATTATCTATACCTTGAACCAAGCACAAGTCAAGAAAGGTACACATGCTACACCTTTTGAATTATGGTATGATTATGCATGTAATGTGAAATACTTTCAAGTCTTTGGAAGAAAATGTTATATACTAAAGGATAATAGGAATGGAAAACTTGATGCTAAAAGTGATGAAGGCATATTCCTAGGTTATTCCACTAAGAGAAAAGATTATAAGTGTTTGAATTATAATACTAACAAAGTTGTGGAAAGAGAAAATGTGACAGTTGATGAATATGCAAAAAAGAATGAATTTCAATGAGAGAAAGAACCTAGATATTACATAATGTTTGTATAAATGAATGAAGGAGAGCCTTGAAATTTACCTAAACCAAAGAGAAAAGTTGTCAAGCGATAATAAGAATTTTCCAGGTTGTATAGTACGGAGATGTTGAGCATTAGGAAGTAATTACCGAACAATTAGAAGAGGAAGTAGAAATAGAAAATGGACGTGAAGTGAATTTCCTAGATGAACCTGAAGAAAAATAACAAGAAGAAAGTAGAACAGAGCCTGGATTAGAAAAATATGTGAGAAGACATCATAAATCAGATCAAATCATTGGAACAAAATATTTAGGAGTCATGAGAAGAAACAAGTTGAAAAACCAAACATGCTTATTAGATGAATTTGAACCAAAATTAGTGAAATATTCTTTGGATAATGAAGATTGGATTCAAGAAATGAATGAAGAAACAAAGAAAATAGAGAAGAACAAAACTTGCACACTAGTACCTAGACCAACGGACAAAAATGTTATTGGAACCAAGTGGGTGTTCAGAAAAAACCTAAATGAGCATGAAGAAGTCACACGAAACAAGGCTAGATTGGTATGCAAAGGATATGCACAATAAGAAGGCATTGAATATGGAGAGACATTTACCCCAATTTCTAGATTGAAGGAGTTAGAACTCCACTTGCATATGATGCTTACAAAGGATTCAAAGTGTATCAAATGGATGTCAAATTTAAATTTTTGAATGGAATACTGAAAGAAGAAGTATACATTCAACAACCTAAAGGATTTGTTGATCCAAGAAAGAGGAACATGGTATGTAAGCTAAAAAAGGCATTGTATGGATTGAAACAAGCCCCTAGAGAATGGTATGAAATATTCCATAATTACTTGGTAAAAAATTTGAAAGGACAAATGACAACAATAATCTGTACTTAAAGACTGAAAGAGTCAAAGGGATATTGTTAGCTGAAATATTCATTGATGATATCATATTTGAAGGACAAGATGCATTGTGCCAAACATTTGAAATGAGATGCAAAAATAATTTGACATATCTATGTTTGGAGAGATGAAATTCTTTGTTGGTTTGCAAGTTTATAAGATGAATAAAGGTATCTACATTGCACAATATAAATATATCAAGAAGATACTAAAAACCTTTGGCATGGAAGACTCAAGACTAGTAAGTACACCTATGGCTACTGGACACAAACTATCAAAGAATGATGATACTATAGAAGTGAATCAAACCTTTTATAGGTCAATGATTGGAAAGCTACAATATGTTCTTCACATCAGACTAGGTATTGCACTAGAATTTGGGATTGTTCAAGATTTTCTATGAATCCTAAGGAGAATCACATGATGGTAGTGAAAAGGATACTGAGATATTTGAAAGGATCAGAGGATTATGGATTTTACTAAAAGAAGAATAATAAGTTTATACTGATGTAGATTGGGAAGGAAATATGGATGATAGAAAGAGTACAAGTGGTGCCACATTCTTTCTAGAGAAGAGATTAGTCTCATGAACAAGCAACAAACAAAACTGCATTTCTCAATCTACAAAAAAAGTTAAATATGTGGCAAAAATGGTTAATTGTTCAAACATAGTGTGGACCAAGAAATTGTTGAGAGGTATGAAGGAAGAGATCACTAATCCAGTTGTTATTCTCTATGATAACACAAGTGCTATTAATATATCAAAGAACCTTATGATGTACACTAAGACCAAACATATTTCTATCAAGTATCATTACTGGAGAGAGATAGTTCAAGAAAAATAAGTGAGATTGGAATATGTGAATACAATTTAGATGATATATTCACTAAATCTTTACCTAAGGATGCACATGAGTATCTAAGAGGTAAATCGTGTTAGAAAGTAAAGTCCACCAAGATAACTGAGAGGGGGGGGTGATTCAGTTATCAAATAATTATAAATTTTATCATCTTCAACAACATTAAACCATATAAGCAATATAATTACCAGCCATAGAAAGATATTCATACATAATAAAACAATGACACAAGATATGTTGACTAGGGAACCTCTTGATCAAAGAGTAAACCCCGGTGGGAATGATGCCCACAAAAGATGCACTAATATGAATATTCCTTGTGAAAGGATGGACTCTACAAGGAGTCTTATGAAATACATTTAGTACATATGAATCCCTGTTAGGAGATTTTGAATCCCTGTTAAAAGATTTTAACCCTGTTAAGAGTTATGGAAGACGGAAGGACCCACTACCCAAACAGCTTTAGGGTAAGATCACTGAACACACTATCCAAATAATATTTTCATTACTCAATAGAATAATATGTCACCTCTTTTCTGACTGTGCCAAACTACACTCACTGTTACATCAAATCTCAATTTCAGATCTTTGTACCTCTCATGTCTTCCTTCACAAATTTGCTTTCATACTTAGCTCTTTTCTTCACTTTATGCATACAGCATCACATACAACCTCTACTTCCATATCATGACCACTACAATACAATAAGGAAATACATTCTTTCCTTTATACCACACTCAAATAATTACAAATGAGTCGGCATACAATTACAATATAAAAGTATTTCCACACGCTACATCAGAATTACACAAAACTGTCAGCTTGCAAATACAATTAATCTTCACTTGTGTGACCTCAAAGTTTTCATTGTCATCCATGTCACTATCATTTTTTCTTCAAATTCCCTTTAACTACACAAAACCAAATTCCATCCCGATTAGGAGATATCATCTCATTTCCACAAACCACTACTTAGGAACACTGCCTGAATATTGCTTCCACCAAAATGATCATAACTTCCATGAATAAATTAATTACTATCTATGCTCTTAACCATAGACATATAATACATCAAAGAGTATAACCTCAACATCACATAGCTCCAACTATAATAACCCACGTGCGCTAATCCAAACTCTATGTGCTTCTCTGCAAGTCTTCGGTAAATCACTGTGTTGACATCAATGACAATCATAGTCATGAATGTAACAAAAACTACTACAGTATGGCTGCCAAACATTTAGGATTCATTCCTAACAATCTCCCCCATTGGCATTGATGGCAACATAGATGAAAAACATCCAATGTTCCAAAAATCCAATACTACAACATGACTTCTTCAAATCCTCTTCATCAATCAAATCTTGCTTCGTTATCCTATTCAGTTCCCTCCAATGATGTTTCAGATTGTTTTTCATATATACTTCTCCCCCATTGACATCAATGACAAAAATTTCATCACTATGTCAACAACAACTCAATGTCAAAAGACACTATTCAAAAAATACATTTACTAGAGTCCTCATGACTCAGCTTAGATACACATAGTCCCCCATAGAGGAAGTACCAACATCCAGTCCAGAAAAAAGATAAGGCATACCTCTCAGATACTCAAATGCATCCTTAGGAAAAGGCTTTGTGAATATATCTGCTATCTACTTCTTTGTACTTATGTACTCAAGTCTAATTTCTTTCTCAACAACTTTCTCTCTTACAACATGATACTTAATCTCTATATGCTTTGTCTTAGAATGTAATGCAGGATTCTTAGACATACTAACTATGTTGGTGTTGTCATAATGTATGACAACAAGTTCAACAAACTTTATTCCAATATCCTTCAGCATTTGCTTCATCCAAATTATCTGGTTACAATTGTTTGTTGTTGCTACATATTCTTCTTCTGATGTGCTTTGTGAGATACAATCCTACTTCTTTCTTAGCCAAGAAAATAATCTTCCTCCAAAGAAAAATGCTCCACCACTGGTCCTTTTCTTATCATCAACAATGCCTCCCCAATCAGGATCTGTATATGCACATAGGGTAAAATCATCAAATTTTTCATACCATAGTCCATAGTCCATTGTGCCTCTTAAATATCTCAGTATCCTCTTTACTACTGCATAATGTGATTCTCTAGGTTCATCTTGAAATCTTGCTACAATTCTAATTGAATGTGCTATATCAAGTCTTGTATGAGTCAAATACTACAATCCTCCAATCATAGATTTGTATTTCTTCTGTTCTACTACAGGAATCTCATCTATGCTAGATAACTTATGTCCAGTCACCATGGGTGTTCCAACTGGTTTACAATTCTCCATTCCAAATATTTTCAACAAGTCATTTAGGTACTTTGTTTGACTTGCAAAGATACCATCATTGTTTTGTGTTATCTGTAATCCCAAAAAGTATTTCATTTCACCAATCATACTCATTTCAAATTCAGTCTTCATTTCATTAGCAAATTTGTCACTAGCTTCATCTTCTCTTCCAAAGATAATGTCATCAAAAAAAATAACTATAACCAACAAACCATTTTCAATTTCTTTTATGTATAGATTGCTATCAGCTGTTCCTTTTGTAAATCTCAATTTTAACAAATACTTATCCAGTCTTGCATACCAAGTTCTAGGTGCTTATTTAAGTCCATATAAAGCTTTCTTCAATTTACATACCATGTTTCCTTCCTAAGTTAAGGGAAAATATTCAAGCTTTTCAATGTAGACTTCTTCTTCCAATTCTCCATTCAGAAATGCTGACTTCACATCCATCTGATATACTTTAAATTTCTTATAAGCTGCATATGCCAAAAACATTCTTACTGCTTCAATTCTTGCAACAAATGCAAAGGTTTCTTCATAGTCAATTCCTTCTTGCTGTGAGTAACCCTTACATACCAATCTTGCTTTTTTTCTTACTACTTCTTGTTCATTCATCTTGTTTTTGAATACCCATTTTGTTCCAATAATATTCTTGTCTTTAGGTCCAGGGACCAATTCCCATGTCTTGTTCTTTTCAATCTGATCTAGTTCTTCTTTCATAGCATTAGTCCAACTTTCATCTTCACAAGCTTCATTAGTAGTCTTAGGTTCAATTTGAGAAATCAAACATAATTGTTCTTGTGCCTTATTTTGAGTTAGAAATCCTCTTTTGATGCTCCCAATAATTTGTCCAATAGGATGATTTTTTAAAAAAATCTTGCTAGGTGTCACTATCTCATATCTCTCTTCAGATCTAGGTTCTTCAATGACTTCACTATGAATTTCATTCAAAAAATCACTATCAATTTCATAAAATAATCCAATAGATCTAGTGTTAGGTTTAGGATGAAATTCTTCATCTGATTCATAATCAAGCATTCTTTCCTAAATTTTGAACTTTTCATCAACCTTAACATTTGCGCTTTCAACAATAGTCTTAGTTCTTTTATTATAACATCTATAGGCCTTTCTTTTCAAAGAATATCCAAGAAATATACCTTCATCACTTCTAGGATGAAAATTTCCAATATCATCATCTCTCTTTATATAACATTTGCTTCCAAAAATTCTAAAATACTTAACTGAGGGTGCATGTCCAAACCATAATTCATAAGGTGTCTTGTTTGTGTCTGCTCTGATTTGTACTATGTTGATTGTATACACTATCATGTTCACTGCTTCTCTCCATAATATCTTCGCCAAATGATTTTCAAATAACATAGCTCTTGCTACTTTAGTCACTGATCTGTTTCTTCTTTCTACAATGTCATTTTGTTTAGGTGTTCTAGGGGCTAAATACTATCTCTTAATGCCATTTTCTTCACAAAAGGTGTTAAACTCTCTAGAAGTAAATTCTCCACCTCTATCAAATATCAAACATTTAATCTTCATTCCAAATTCATTCTCAACTTTATTCTTAACAATCTTAAACTTATCAAATGCTTCAGATTTTTCTTTAAGAAATGCAATCCACATCAGTCTTGTAAAATCATCAACAAGAATCATAAAATACCTTCTCCATAGAATCCTCTAGTCCTAGTAGGACCACTCAAATCTGTATGAACAATCTCCAGCTTCTTTGTAGATGTAAAATTCTTAGTGGGAAAAGAACTTCTCTTCTATTTAGCCATTACACATTCTTTGCAAATCATATTAGTAAGCTTCATAATTTTAGGCAAATCTCTTACTGCAAGTGTAGTACTTACTTTCACAATATTATCAAAGTTTATATGACAAAACTTTCTATGCCATAACCAACTATCATCAATCTTAGTAATCAAATATGTCATCTCAGTAGGATTAAACTAAAATACATTACCTCTGGTTCTAGATCCAGTTCCAATCACATTTCCATCTTTATCCTTTATCACACAAGTTTTCTCTGTAAACCAAACTTGATATCCCTTATCAGCTAACTGTCCAACACTCAAAAGATTATGTTTCAATCCATCCACAAAATAAACATCATTAGTATTAGTCTTACCATCAAGAGTAATAGATCCTATACCTTTAATCAAACAAGGTGCATTGTTTCCAACTCTAACAACTCCTCCATCATATTCATTAAACTTTATAAAAATTTTCATGTCTCTAGTCATATGATGTGAGAAACTACTATCTATAATCCAATCAGCTTTCTATTCAACTTGAGAAACTAAGGCTTTTCTTCCTTAACATCAGTTTCAGGATTCTCTTCTTTAATTGCTACAAATCCTATGCCATCATTATTCTCAGTATCACTTTCACTTAAAGTTCTTTCTATACTAGCTTCAAGATCTTCATCATTAGCAAAATAACATTCCTTAGATCTTCTAGGTTTGAAATTGTTTTTGTATTTTTTAACTCTCTTAGGACATTTAGATGCAAAATGACCATATTCTTGACAAGTCCAACATTTAAATATTTTCTTATTGTCTGGTTCTCTTTTCACAAGAAAGGCAATACCTTCTTCAATCTTCTTGTCTTCTTCATTTCTAGATCTACTACTGCTACAATAATCTCTGCTCACACTGATGCTTCTTGAAAAAGAAGGGCAATCACTAAGAGCACTGAATGTTGTCTCCATTCTAGGTAAGTCTCCTGATAATTTTAGGTTCCATTCTGATGCTTCCAATCTTCCAAGAAGAGTTTCTCTTGTAAATTTTGTAGTTCAAGGTATAACTTGTTCAATCATCTTTGTTGTCTGCTTAAATACAAGAGTCAATGTCCTCAAAATTTTCCATATCACTTCATTCTCTGTCGTTTTTCCTCCACAAGATTTTATACCTATAATAATTTCTGACATTCTACCAATATAGCTTCTAATAGATTCATCTTCCAACATTCTTATATCTTCAAATGCACATATCCAATTATGTAATATAACTCTTTTTGAATGTTCATCACCTTCAAAAGTAGAGTGTAAAGCATTCCAAATTTCATGAGATTTTTTCAAATATTTTACCTGATTGTACTCATTCTCTAGAAGGTCTGTCAAAAGTGCTTGTCTTGCAAATATGTTACACATGAATAGATGTCTCTCATATGTAGTACATGTTTCAAGATTTTCCTCTCCAATGATAGTCTTATCATTCTTTGTAATTAACCAATAACTTGGTCCTAAACATAGTAGGTGTGTCTTCATCTTTTCTTTCCAGTTGTCAAAATTTACTCCATGAAACTTAGGGCTTTCTTTGCTGAAATTCGCCATGGATCTCCTTAAGCTGTTAAACTTATTTTTCAAGGACCGGCCGCTCTAATACCAATTGTTAGAAAGTAAATTCCACCAAGATAACTAAGAGAGGGGGGGGGGTGAATTATTTATTAGATAATTATAACTTTTATCATCTTCAGCAACATTAAACCATATAAGCAATATAATTACCAACCATAGAAAATTATTCATACACAATAACACAATGACACTAGATATGTTGACTAGGGAACCTCTTGATCTTCAATGTATTTTCATCCATGTCACTATCAATGTGTCTTCAACTTCCCTTTAACTAAGAAAAATTAGATTCCATCTCGATTAGGAGATATCATCTGATTTCCACAAACCGCTACTTAGGAACACTGCCTAAATACTGCTTTCACCAAAATGATCATAACTTCCATGAATAAATGAATTACTATCTATGCTCTTAACCATAGACATATAATACATCAAAGAGTATAACCTCAACATTGTGTAGCTCCAACTATAATAACCCACATGCGCTAATCCAAACTCTATGTGCTTCTCTGCAAGTTTTTGGTAAATCACTGTGTTGACATCAATGACAATCATAGTCATGAATGAAACAACTACTACTACAGAATGGCTGCCAAACTTTTAGCATTCATTCCTAAAAAATTGGGGGTGATTCCCCTAGCTAACACTACCTAAATAAAATGGAGTGCTGCATTAAATGTATTGATTAAAATATCTGACAAATTGATGCAAGGTTCTTACACTTTAGGAGATGCCTAAAGCTATGAAGAGTTAAGAAAAAGATGTTGATAAGTCATAAGAAAGATGACAAAAGGAGCATATAGTTTAGAAAGCTGACATAAAGAGATCTATATGGTGAAGATGAATGAGAAAGTTGAAAATTCTTTGGCATTATTGTCAAAAAGGGAGAGATTCAATAACTGTTACCATGAGTAGATGAAAGAATGAAAGATGGAGAGATTAAATATAAGAGGAAGAGATTCTAAGATCAGTAAGTACATGAATAGATGAAGGAACAAAGAGATATCTATCAAAGATGGAGCTGATATTTTCATATCAGAGTTGCATGGATGAGAATTAGAATGAAATTAAAAGATGAGATCAGGGAGATTGTTTACCACATAATCAGAATGAAAAAAAGGATATTAATGAAGATCTGATAATAGAACATAGGAGTTGACAAAAGTTGTTTCAATGCATAGTATTTTTTGGGTTGTATGGTAACTTAAGCATATGGTGTTTCCATCAATGCCAAAGAGGGAGATTGTTGGAAGACATTTGAAACAATTATTGTATTGTCATTGATGTCAAACTTTAATTGGTGAGATAGTTTCTATCTACTAGAGTGCCATATTATTTGATTGATGAAGAGGATTTGAAAAGACAAGATAACAAGAAGACCTAGTAAAAAGGTTGAGTTATGAGAAACTACAAATGGACACTTGATTAGTTGGAATATTCGCAAGATAATGTGTTGTTTTTCTATAATACTAACTGAAGAACATAGTTGAATAGAATCATATAAGATATGAGGAAAGATAACCCACAATTAGGTTATCCTTATACTGAGTAAAAGAATGAAAGGCTAAGGAGCTTAAATTTTAATCTTAGTGATACTAGAATTGACTGAGTGCCAGTATAAGAGGAGAAAATATAGTATCGACCAAGCATTAGTAATGACCAAGTATCAGAAGTTAGACTGAGCAAAGATAGTGAGTGCTGAGAAGAATGGTTAATTAGTGACTAAGTTATCCAATGAAGACCGAGAAGAAGAACATAGCGATGACCGAGGTGTTAGCATTTTACAGTTTGTGAAGGGATTGAATTCCCAAATGAAACATTTGAATTCTTGGAATATGTAAAACATGTTGAAGATAAGGATGAATGACTTGGACCATTTAATGCATGATAAACCATGTACACAAGTTTTTATGCATGAATTCAAGGAGAATTTTTGAGAAGTAACTAGAAGGTCAGAAGGACAACAAAATATTGGAAGGATTTTATGAATCTCACCAAAACATAAGATCTATAGTGATGTTTAAGCAGAAAAAGATCAAGCTAGCTAGTTAAGGAGGTATAAGGATAACCTAATTATGGGTTATGCAAGTGGTTGATTTAGTTGATTGTCGAACCTGAGTAGAAGGTTCAGAAGAGTTGTAAGGAGTTGTGAAAGGTTATTTCCTGAAGGGTTTCCAAGTAGATCAAAGATGGAGATGTTAATGAAGGCTAGTCAGTGGATTGACATGTCAGCTTTATTGGATCTATATTTGCAAAGTGACTTGTATGTATCAAATCAAACCTATTATTACTTTCTAACAAGGCCACTCCTCATTCAAATGGAATGATCTTAAGTCTTCTAACAAGGCACTCCTCATAGGGTGATTAACTCCTATAACAGGGTCATACCAAACATGTGTATGTAACCTTTAATAGGCTTAGCTCCTCACACAGCTCAATTCAAAAGAGTGAAAATTGGTAGCATGTTACTAGCAGTTTTTTCCAAATTGGGTTTCCATGTTAATCCTAGTGTCATACTTGTGTGAATGTTATTTGATGTGTTTTATTATTAAGAGTTTCACATTTTGCAAGTTGATTACTTTGAGATAGTAGACTACAAGTTTTTGTTACTGGTTATATGCTAC
>BSBK01001761.1:0-5000 GCA_027943335.1 Chamaecyparis obtusa | reverse complement strand
GAAGTAAGCAGAAAGATCTGTTCAGGAGTATACAGAGGAGTTCTATCGACTCCTCAGAATAGGCCATGCAAAAGCTGATAAGGAGAAAGTTGCCCGATACCTTAATGGGTTAAGGCCAAGCATTCGGAGGAGTTGAATCTGGTTCGAATGAACAGTATTAAGGAGGCATACCAGTTTTCCCTAAAAGTAGAGGAAAGCTGAACACGAATTTTGAGAGCAGATAAAATGGAAGAGGTCATGGTGGAAGATCTGGCAGACGGTCATATGGTGGCTGAAATGAAGATCCAAAAAAGAAGGATGAGGCCAGTAGCAGTCAGAATTAGAGAGGAAATACTTCCAATTATTTCCAAGATCAGAGTCATAGAGATTAGAGAGGAAGAGGAAGAGGACAAGGATCTGGAAGAGGAGGGCTTCCGTGGAACATGTTTTCACTTTGGAGAAGAAGGTCATAGGGCATTTGAATATCATCAGTGCCAAGGTAGAACAGACAAGAGAAATGAAGGCTAGGCCAGAGTTGCACATGTAGATGAAGATGCTAGATCATCAAATTCTGAAGATGCTAAAAGAAGAGAAAGGCTAATTAACAAAAGAGTCTTGCTGAGTGGTGAGAATGAACCTGAACAAAGGAGGAGCCTGTTTCACACTAGATGCAAGTGTGAGGGTAAATGTTGTGATGTGATTATCGATAGTGGAAGCAATGACAATTTGGTGTTAGAAGAGATGGTGACAATGTTGAAGCTCAAGAGATAGAAACACTCACATCCATATCGGATTGCCTGGGTCCAGGATGACCACAAGGTCATGGTTAGTGAACAGTGCCTGATAAAGTTTAAGATCGGTGGGTACCAAGATGAGGTACTATGTGATATCATCTCTATGGATGCATGTCATATGTTGTTGGGTAAACCATGGCAGTTTGACAGATGTGTTGTACATGATGGTCATGTGAATACCTATTCCCTGACAAAGGATGGAGTGTGACATACGCTAAAGCCACTAAAGGAAATTGAAGAAAAGGTATGTGGTAATGCAAGAATAACATTTGTTGATGGAAGAAAATTCCTAGATGGTATGAGGCATGAGCATGTTTGTTTTTCTTTAATTCCAAAAGTTGGTAAAGAAAAAGTAGAGGATGTACCTATAGAGGTTGCAGATTTATTGAATGAGTTTCAGGATATTGTATTTGATAATGTACATGATGGATTACCACCGGTAAGGAAGAGTAGTCATCAGATAGATTTGATTCCAGGGGCTAGTTTGCCAAACAAGGCAGCACACAGATGATACCAGCAGAAAGTGAAGAGTTGAACAGACAAGTATACGAGTTATTGCAGAAGAGGTTGATTTGAGAGAGTCTGAGTCCTAGTGCTATACCAGCGGTATTAGCACCAAAGAAGAATGGAGAGTGGAGGATGTGTACAGATTCCAGAACAATAAACAAGATTACAATCAAGTATAGGTTTCCATTGCCACGAATGGATGATATTATGTACTGTTTGAGTGGAGCTATGTATTTCTCCAAGATAGATCTGAAGAGTGGATATCACCAGATTCAGATCAGAGAAGGAGATGAATGGAAGACTACCTTGAAGACAAATGAAGGACTGTATGAGTGGTTAGTCATGCCTTTTGGGCTAACCAATGCACCGAGCACTTTCATGCGACTCATGAATAAGGTTCTGAAAGAATTTCTGGGTAAGTTTGTCATTGTTTACCTAGATGATATTTTTATTTTTAGCAAGACATTGGAGGAACATATGATGCATATTCGTATGGTGTTTGAGAAATTGAGAGATGAGAAATTGTTGATTAATTTGAAGAAGTGCAGTTTTGTGAAGAAAGAGTTAGTGTATTTGAGATTTGTAGTTTCAATAGGAGGTCTAAAAATGGACCCAGAGAAGGTACCAAGGCTATCCTTGAATGGCCTACTCCAAGGAGTGCAACTGAGGTAAGATCTTTTCATGGTTTTTCTAGCTTTTAAAAAAAAATTAGCAGTATTTGTGGACCCTTGACTGAAACAATGAGAGGGGATAGAAAACAGTTTAAGTGGACTAATGGGCAGAAAAGAATTTCAATTGTTGAAAGAAAAAGTACAGAACAACCTATTTTAGCACTTCTAGATTTTAATAAGGTGTTTCAATTAGATTGTGATGCTAGTGGTACCTGCAATAGGAGCTATTATGAGCCAAGAAGATAAACCTATTTCTTATTTCAGTGAGAAGTTAAATGATGCCAAGAGAAAATATTTTGTCTATGATCAAAAAATTTATGCTATAGTTCAGGTATTAAAGAAGTGGAGACATTATCTGCTTCTTAAGGAGTTTGTTTTGTATACTGATCATCAAGCTTTGCAATATTTGAATAGTCAAGAAAAGTTGAATCAGAGGCATTTGAAATGGGTTAAATTTTTGTAGAGTTATACATTTGTTTTGAAACACAGAAGTGGAAAGTCTAACAGGGTTGCAGATGCTCTTAGCAGAAGGCAACTATTGCTGACAGAGATGTAGATTGAGGTGGTTGGGTTCAAAGAACTCAAGAATTTGTATCCAGAGGATCCTGATTTTGGTGAAGCTTGGAAAGCTTGTATAGAACCTGTTACTCTAGACAGGACGAAATGGTTGGATTTCATCATCCAGGATGATATGCTATTAAGAGGGAGTCAGTTGTGCATTCCAACGAAGTTCTATGAGGGAGAATCTCATCAAGAAGAAGCATAGCAGAGGATTGCTGGACATTTTGGTCGTGATAAAACCCTTGGTTTGGTTAGTGAGAATTATTATTGGCCACAGTTGCAGCAAGATGTGAAAAAGTTTTGTACAGAGTTGCAGACTATGTCAGATGGTGAAAGGAGTGAAGCAGAATACAGGGTTGTATCAGCCATTTCCCATACCAAAGAAGCCTTGGAAGGATATCAGCATGGACTTTGTTCTGGGTTTACCGAGGACTCGGTGGGGATATGATTCAATTTTTGTGGTTTGCCAAAGACCATAGTTTCAGATCGGGACACTAAGTTTGTTGGATATTTCTGGCATACATTGTGGAAGAAGTTGAAGATAGATTTGAAGTTCAGTTCATCACATCATCCACAGACTGATGGACATACAGAGGTGGTGAATAGGAGTTTGGAAAATTTGCTGAGATGTTTGGTTGGAGATAAGCCAATAGGATGGGATTTGATTTTACCATAGGCAGAATTTGCATACAATAATTCTATCAATAGGAGCACTGGTAAATCACCATTCCAGATTGTATATGGAAGTAGTCCAAGAAATGCATCTAAATTGAGGAAGATAGATAAAGGAGAAATAAGTAGTGCTAAAGTTGAGGATTTTTGCAGAACACTTGAAGAACATCCATGGGGAGGTGAGGAAGCATATTACCAAGATGAATGCACAGTATAAGGCTAAGGCAGATGAGAAAAGGAGGTATAAGGAATTTTAGGTGGTGATGAAGTCATGGTTCATTTGCGGAAGGAGTGGTTTCCAGTTGGTACATATAACAAGCTAAAAATGAAGAAGTTTGGACCATGTAGGATACTGAAGAAACATGATTTAGGAAATGCATATGGGTAGAATTGCCTACTGAGCTAAATATTTCACCAGTGTTTAACATTTCAGCTCTGACAGAGTATCATGAAAGAGGTGTTGAAGATGAGATCACAGCAGCATAGTGGAGTATTCCAGCAACTAGTTCAGACACTAAGGAGATCAAAGATATACTGGACAGTCATGTTGGAAGAAGCACAAGGAAAAGGACATATGAAGAATATCTGGTCAAGTGGAAAGGATGACCTGTTGAAGATTCATCATGGCTGACAAAGGAGGAGGTTAGCCATCTTGATTTTCCTCTGCACACCTAAGTCGTGACAGGGTCACTTCTCAAATTACCCTGGTGTCTGATGTAGGAGCATCTTGGGTGTAAGAGCAATCTTGCATTACCCAAAAAAAAATATTTCTATTTTTATATTCAATAAGGGCTATTTTGTTCAGAGCTGCTATTTATGAAAGTTACTATTTTTGGTAATTTTTGTATGTGCTCAGAATGATCTGATTTCTTTCTTGGAGGTTCATTTTGGTCATATAAGTCTGCCAGTAAAGTTTCATTGCTAGATCAAGTGTATATTGGAAGATATTGAAGATTTTCGGTATTGGCAGCAGGGTACAAAAACTTTGAACTCAGTTTTGAAGGCTTTAGAGGCCCCAGATGAGGTTGAAAATTTGGGTGACGGGTGCTTGCGCGGGTCAAGCCTATAGAGCACTTTGTGGCATTTTTGAAATGGGGTTATAATAGCCGATCGGGGCAACTGGTGATGACTTATGGTCTTCGGAAGTTAGGCCACCTGAAATGGCAGAAAATAATTTTTCTTCAAAATTTTGTTCGGGTTTCAAAGGTTATCTTGAGCCGACTATGATGTAATAAAATGTAAAATAAAATAATTCTAAGTTTCGTCGGCCTTATTGGCTAAAATTCTGGAACCTTCCCAGGCGGTGGAAAATTGCCTATATAAGGAAGGCTGTATATTGTCTTAGGCAGTTCAGAATAGTTTTGGGTAGTAGATCTGGGTATTGATTCGAGGCTTTGTCCTACAGAATATTGTAAGGGAATGCCCATGTGGCTTTGCATATTGTAACTCTGAAAGTTTGTAATTCCACATTTGTAGAGATAATAAGAAGCCAATTTTTTGTTCTTGCATATTATTGTTGTTGTTTCCCTATTTCCGTTATGTGTTTGTGGTATTAAGGGGAGCACCCTTCATCAATACATATATATGTATACATACATATATATATGTATTTATATATATATATGTATACATACATATATATATGTATATATATATATATATATATATATATATATATATATATATATATATATATATATATATATATATATATATATGTATACATACATATATATATGTATATATATATATATGTATATATATATTTATATATATATATACATATTATATGTATGTATACATATATATATATTAT